>JAYMFT010080063.1:0-14319 GCA_038088735.1 Panulirus argus | reverse complement strand
TTTCCCTCTAAGGCTCAGTCCTCTGTTCTTAATGCTACCTCGCTCATGCGGGAAATGGCGAATATGTATGAAAAAAATATATATATTTATTTATGTATTTATTATACTTGATTGCCGTTTTCTGCATCAACAAGGCAGCACCAGAAAACAGATGAAGAAAGACCCACCCACTCATATATGCACATATATACATACACGCACATACACGTACATGTACATACAATAACTGCACATACACATATCAACGTATACAGCACCTGCGAAAAGTCTAAGGAATATGGGGCCTTTTGTTGTGTGGTTGGGTGTCCTCAGAATTTCCACGTCTATCAGCCTACCAAATGTTCAGATCTCATTTAATTAGTACTTGAGAACTCTCCCTGGTGATCTCATCACCACGGACTGAGAAGCAAGTAAGTGCCTCACGGGACAAGCCAGAGATAGGACGCATGCTATGAGCTGCTGGATTAACAAAGACCCTTTTTTTGTTTAATTCACTTTTCATCCCACTGCTGCCCACCCACACCTTAGAATGGGGCACAAGACCCTCACCCAGAAAGAAAAGGCTCTGATTCTTTCCCTGAGGAAGGCAAAAATGTCGGTGAAGTAGATTTGTCAGCATACGGGGGTGAGGAAGTCACCTATATACAGCCTCACTGCAAAACCCAAGAACATCCCACAAGGTGAAATTCCACCTTGTAAATCTGTACCACAGTGCCCCAGGAAGACTTCAAAAACTACTGACAAGCTTATCAAGAGGCAAATATTGATAAATCCATGCATCACAGCAAGAGTATTGAAGCAAGCCTATCCCACCCTCCTCAGAAGTGTTGCAGAATGCACCATTCAAAAGCACTGCCAGAAACACCTGAAACTGCCTCTTCGTTCTCTGACCAGAAAACCCCTACTGACTTGCAAGATGCATGGTGCTCACCCCAGTTTTGGGAGGAACTACAAACATTTCACTGTTGAGGACTGGAGAAGGGCATTATGGAGCCATGAGTTCACTTTCCAGTGTGGTGCAGTAAAGTGTGGCAAGTTGAGACGTTCCTCACAAATGAATCCCCTTGGCCCGTTATGTGCAAATGACTGTCAAACACCCAGACTCAGTCATGATCTGGGTTTGCTTCGGAGGAGACTTTGGGCGTGGGGGATTTCATATGCATTTCAAGAACATCACAATGAATGGAGACTGCTGCATTGAAGTTCTTCATGAGCACAGGATGAATTTTGTGAGATCCTCAGCTTCAGCTTCTTTGCGCAAGACAGTGCACCATGTCACAAAGCAAAGAAGGTCATGAAATGGTTCTCAGACAAGCAGGTGAATGTCCTTCAGTAGCCTGGGAATTCTCCAGACCTAAATCCCATTGAGGAGCTGTATTATGACATGAACCTTAAACTCCAAGAAAGGAACACCTCTTCAATTTCTCGCCGTCCTGAAGCCATCAGAGACACTGGTTGAGTGGAATTAACCTTGATTACTGCAGAAACCTTATTGACTCCATGCTGCATGCATATAAGCTGTTTTGAAGGCTCATGGTAGCCACACAAAGTACTAAGATAAAGAAAATGAAAGTTTTCTTTTTTACCCACTCCTCAGACTTTCTGCAGGTACTGTCTACACACACACACACAGATATATATATATATATATATATATATATATTTTTTTTTTTTTTTTTTCCCCTCCCCCACATACTTGATCGCCAGAAGCAGACGAAGGAAAGCCGCATCCGCTTACATCCATTTTCTAGATGTCAAGTGTAATGCACCGAAATTGTAGCTCCTATCCACATCCAGGCCCCACTAACCTTTCCATGATTTATCCCCTCCGCTTCATATATATATCATCATCATTCATACACATTCGCCTTTTCCCGCATTAGCGGGGTAGCGTTATATAGCAAAGATACTTGTGAAAGAGAACAAAGAAGCGTCTGAGCGGTACTTACAAGGAAGGAGTGCGAATGATTGGGGATTTATATGAGAAATCGGCAGGAGCTCAAGAGGAAGATGCAGGGGTTGAAAAAGAGGGCAAATGAGAATTGGGGTGAGCGAGTATAAGCAAACTTTAATGAGAATAAAATATTTTGGAGGGAGGTTAATAATGTGTGAAAAATAAGAGAACAAATAGGAACATCGGTGAAGGGCCAAATGGGAAAGTAGTTACAGGTAGTGATGATGTGAGGAGCACATGAAGCGAGTATTTAGGAAGACTATTGAATGTGTTTCATGACAGGGTGGTAGATGTTGGATGCTTGGGTCTGAGTGGTATGTAAAGTGAAAGCCATGGAGAGCGGTTGGGTGGAGAGAGAGGAGGTGGTGAAAGCCTTACTGAAGATAAGATGTGGCAAGGCGGCTGGAGTGGATAGTATTGCAGTTCAATTTATAAAGAATGGGGGTGGCTGTGTTGTTGATTGGTTATTATGGGTTTTCAATGTATGTATGGATCATGGTGAAGTGCCCGATGATTAAAGGAATGCGTGCATGGGGCCATTGTATAAAGGCGAGTGTTCAAACTACATAGGTATAAGTATGTCGAGTATACCTGGTAAGTTGTATGGAAGAGTAATGACTGAGAGGGTGAATGCATGTACAGAGCATCAGATTGGGGAGGAGCAGTTTGGTTTTAGAAATGGTAGTGGATGTGGGGATCAGGTGTTTGCTTTAAAGAAAGTGTGTGAGAAATACTTAGAAAAACAGATGGATTTGTATGTAGCATTTATGGATCTGGAGAAGGCATATGATGAGCTTGTTAGAGAGGCTTTGTGGGAGGTCTTAAGAATATATGGTGTGTGGGGTAAGCTGCTAGAAACAGTGAGAAGTTTTTATCAAGAGTATAAGGCGTGTGTACGAGTAGGAAGAGAGGAGAGTTGCATAGATGCAAAGACCACACAGGCCCAGTGAAGGTTGGTCTGAGGCAGGGGTGTGTGATGTCACCATAGTTGTTTAATTTGTTTACGTATGGGATGGTGAGGGAGGTAAATGCGAGAGTTTTGGAGAAAGGGGCGAGTATGCAGTCTGCAGGTGATGAGAGGGCCTGGGAAGTGAGTCAGACGTTAAGAATATAAGACCATAAGAAGTGTGGACACTGCAAGAAGCCTATTGGCCCATGCTAGGCAGGTCCTGAGTCTGTCCATCCTACAACCGACCGACTGATCCCATAAACAAATCCAACATTCGTTTAAAGTTACCTAAAGGCCTAGCTTTCACTACTGTACTGGCAACTTATTCCATAAATCTGCTACCCTATTCCCGAACCAACATCCAACCTGAATCTATTTTTTTCTAATTCAAATCCACTATTTATTGTTCTATGTTATGGCACCATTCAATGAACTTTATTCCTGTTACCTTTATTAATACCCTTAACCCATTTAAAAACTTCAATCATATCCCCTGTAGCCCTCCTCCTCTTAAGAGTAAATTTAGCCTTTTAACCTTTCTTCATAAGTGAGATTTCCAGTTCCAGGGATCATTTTTGTCATTCGCCTTTGTACTCTCTCTAAACAATCTATATGAACTGCATAGTATGGAGTCCAAAACTGCACCGCATAATCCAAATGTGGTCTCACCAACGCAAGATAAAGTTGCAATAATATTCTACAAGTTTTATTGCTAACAGTCCTATAAATGTACCCTAACATCCTATTTGCCTTATTACGCACGTCAAAACACTGCTGCCGCAGCTTAAGATCTTTGCTCACCAATACTCATAAATCTCTTTCGCATTCTGTTTTACCTGTAGTAATATTGTCCAATTTGTAATTAGTGTTTTTGTCTTCACCCACCCGAAGTTCATTGCATTTATTCATATTGAATTCCATTTTCCATGTACCCGCCCACTCTGCCAATCTATCTACGTCCCTCTGCAATTTCACTGAATCTTCATCTGAGTTTATGAAGGCCCCTATTTTTGTATCATCGGCAAATTTACTTTTAAGTCGATGATTATTCCCATATCCAAATCATTAATATATATAACGAACAAGAGCGGTCCCAAGATTGACCCCTGAGGAATACAACTGGCTACATTGCCCCCATCCGATGTAACTCCGTCGATACATACCCTCTGGTCTGTCAATAAGCCACGCCCTAATGCAACTGAATACTCAACCCCCGATACTGAGTGCCACTATCTTTCTGAGCAGACGCTCATGAAGTACTCTGTCAAAAGCCTTACTTAAGTCTAAGTGTACAATATCATAACTCTTACCTTTGTTAAAGAAGGAGAGAAGGTTACTGAGATATGATTCCCCTTTTTTAAACCAATGTTGTGAATCCTTAATGAGATCATGTTTCTCCAAGAGTTCCCGTATTTTGTCCGCTCTAACTGATTCAAGAAATTGTCGCACAGTAGATGTTAAGCTGAAAGGACAATAATTAGAGGCAATGGATCTATCCCTTTTCTTAAAAATGGGAACGCCATTTGCTGTCCTCCATTGCTTAGGAACTACGTCTGATTCCAGAGACTGTTTAAACATATCTAAAAGCGGAACACATACTTCCTCCTTACATTCTTTTAAGACCCTCTCATTAATACCATCTGGCCCAGGACTCTTGTTTACTTTTAATAGTTCTATTTGCTTCAAAATATCAAATTAACTATATCTATATCTCATAGCTTCTCGCTTTCGTTCCCCCTGTAGATTTGCTGTGGAACCGGAATGTTTGTATTCTCCTCCTGCGTAAACACTGATATGACATGAATATTTAAAACTTCACTCATTTCAATCTCACTATCAACTAATCAACCAGAATGAATGACACCACCTGGAGAACCTAACCTAACCATCCACTGACACCTTGTTACATGACCTGCCACTACCTTATATACTGACAACGTGTTACATGATCTGGCACTAACTTGTATACTGACATGTACTGATGGTTGGGTCCATGAGACAATAAGGGCTGTGTGTGTGTGTGTGTGTGTGTGTGTGTGTGTGTGTGTGTGTGTGTCATACATCATAGTGGGGGACCATGTGTACACCAGGCCAGTAGTGGTCGTCTTAACAACTTGATTAACACAGCATAAACTGGGTTGGTGGAGAACACACGGGACGTCGTTACCTGTTAACAGCTCATGTGACTCCGAGCCTTCCAGCTGGCTGCTCTGCCCTGCCCTGTCCTGCCCTACTCTGCCCTGCCCTGCCCTACCCTGCCCTATTCTGCCCTGCCCTGCCCTGCCCTGCCCTACTCTGCTCTGCTCTGCCCTGCCCTACTCTGCCCTGCCTTGCCCTGCCCTGCCTTGCCCTGCCCTACTCTGCCCTGCCCTGCCCTGCTTTGCCCTGCCCTACTCTGCCCTACCCTGCCCTACTGTGCTCTGTTCTGCTCTGCTCTGCTCTGCTCTGCAGCTAACCTGACACGATCGGAGCTAAATCCTGCATCAGATTAGTTATGCAACCGTCAATATCACTTTGTATCGCGTACAGCATACATAGTAGCCTGTATCCTGAGCCGTGGACACAGTATCTGGCTGAGCCAGACCAGCTCAGGTCTCTGGAGTGTCATAATCCAGCGCGTCATGTTTCTTCAACCGTATACAGTCCGCCTCTACAGACACAGGGTTCAACATACAGTTCCTGCGGACTCTCTCTCACGCTGGGCTGAACCACTTTCAGCTTGTTGACAACATGGCCCAACAGATGTGTCTCACACTAGAAGCAGATCTTCCCCTTGCTACACCAAACAATGCTGAGTCCACACCAGCTCCTGATGACCTTGTGAGGTTAACTCCACTCCGAGACACTGAGCGGCCATGAAAGACTCTAATATTAAACACAACACCAGAATTAGACTGTATATATTAACATCCAGCAGTAGGCCGGTGTACATACACATCTGTCAGACAAATGGTGATCCTGGAGTTGTTACCAGTGGCTGTACACGTTATAAGGTATCCCATATACACACACACTACATATGACGTCCCAATTAAACACACAACACAACACATTACCACCCACGGCAGTGCCCCAGGTCCCAGGTGTTGTCAGGACTGTAAATACTTTATTCCCACCTGAGGGCGACCTGCTCCTGTGCCAGGACCTGGTCGGCCCGCGAGAGTAATCGATGTAATTGACTGTACTCATATTGCTCATAACATGCTTCATGCAGCGTTGTACTGTACACGTATGCTGACCCACTGGTGCCTACAACCCACGTCTATAACCTGCCTCATGTTTATAACTACAACTGTACAATCACGTGCGTCGAGTGGCTGTCATGTGCTGCCCACGCCGGAGCATGTGGCCTGGTGGGGTTATGAAACACACTAATGAACCATCCTTGACACGCAGGCTTTCAACACAACAGCTGAAGTCCATAAGAACGTGAGCGGCCTGAGCCAGTGCAGGATTACTATACTTGTGCTGACACGTCCCTGAGTCACACAAGGACACATCAGCCTCAGTCAATATTCACGAGAATTCACCAAGGCTTTCCACACCGTTCCCAGACTCGAGAATCAGCCAGATGATACCACTGTATGTTGGGTAATCACGTGGTCCCTCCTCCAGGTCGTGGGTGAAGATTACCTTGCAGTCTACTCGCTGGTGACTCAAGACTGATCCTCACACTATGTCCACCTGAGGAAGATCTGTGGTCTGCACAGCCCGCAGCCGCTGTGTCTCACTGTCTCTGTTACAGGGAACGCTGGTGTCTGTGGCCCGTGAGGACATAGAAGGAAACACCAGTACCTGGAGTTGTGGGGGGGAGAGGGGGGGGTTGGAAAAGACGTGTGAGACAGAGCGTGTGTTATTATGGAGGCACAGACAGTGCAGGTGGAACGGATGTGTGGTACAGAGCTTGTGGTACTGAGGAGGTGAGGAAAGTGAGAAGGAGGGGGAGGGGGGACGAGTGTGGTACACAGCATATGGCACTGCGGAGGTACGGGCAGTGGCGTGTCTGGCTGATCATCTTATCTGTGGAACAGATAATGTTATCTCTGCCCACGGCGCTCCTGCTACACAGACACACACACACACTCCTGCCAATTTGTGCAATTTTCATTTGACTTTCACATGGTTGTTACTGAGGCCCGGATCCTGACCTGTGTGGCCAGACAGAAGGCCCACACCTCCCCTGGACTTGTGTAGCTACCTTGAACACTCCCTCCTGAGCAACTCCCAGCTGGCTACCTTCACCATCTCTTCTGCGCATCTCTCAGCTGGCTACCTGCACCAATCCATCTTGCGCATTTCTCAGCTGGCTATCTTAACCACTCCCTCCTGTGCAACTCCAAGCTGATTGCGTTCACCACTACCTCTTGGACATCTTGCAGCAGGCTATCTTGACCACTAACTCCAGCGCATCTCCCAGCCGATCACCTTCTCCACTCCTTCCTTTGTATCTCCCAGTTGGATACCAAGAAAACAATACGCTAAACACGTGGAGAAGACGGGTCAACCTCTACTCAGGGGACTTAAAACGTTCACCATAGGAAATGGTTGAATTTCTCCCATAACGGATGGTGGAGGGGTTGAAGCATTCACGTTCTCCATTCTCAATGATCTATAAAGCAAATTATCTCCGATCCTACCCATATTCCTGACCGCTGAAACCAGTTTCCTAATATTCTGGATCTGTCTTTCACCTCAAGTGCATCCCGCAGTAACTGCACAATCTCGCCCCCAGTTGGTTCATCTGATCACACTCATAAATGTATCTATTCTAACAGCACCTTCCCCTCCAGTAGCCACTTCTAAACGTAAATAATGACACCTCAACAAAGCTCACAGGAATAACATACGAAAATTCTTTACTCACTTTCCTCAGGTAAATTGCTGTCTCTTATGTGGTGATACTTCTGTCTCCACCAAACACATAGCAGATGGTATTGTTGCGGGAATGGAAGCATTCATCCCCTCTTCCTCCATGACGAACTCTTCTTGCAATCCATGGTTCAACCGTTCTTGTTCTGAGGCCATTCAGAAAAGGGATCAGGCACATCAGGCTTGGAAAAACTTTCATTCGTCCAACACCCATTCAGCATTTATCACTGTCAGCAATAATTGCAAGTACGTTATCCGTGAGGCAAAGCGTTCCTTTATTCAAAGGAAGCGTGATAACCTCTCCTCGTCATCCACGGATAAGTCTTTATGGTCTTTAGCTAAGGGCAACGCTAGCAACTTCTGTCGTTCTACCTTTCCCTCACTTTTCCGCTTTGACGGTACTATAACTCTCTTTGGTTATCGTTTCTCCTATAACTCCACCTTGGATGACTGTAACATTCCTTAACACCCTGATGTTCCTCTTACTAATTCTATGCTTCTTCCCGTAATCTCTTTTCGAGCTGTCTGAAAAGCGCTTCTCTCTCTAAACACGAGCAAGGATTATGGTACTGATAGCATCCATCCCCGTGTGCTGAAAAAGTGTGCCACTGAAGTTGCTCCTGTGCTTGCTCGTCTGTTCCATTTCTGTTTAAAAACACAAACTGTCCCTTCTTCTTGGAATTACGCGTTGATACATCCCAACCATCAGAAGAGGGTGACCATTCTAACCTCTCCCCCCAACGACTGTCCTGTTATTTAACATCCATTATTTTCAAAGTTTTTGAATCCTTCCTCAAGTCACATATCCTACGACTTCTTGAATCTCACAGTCTTTCTTCTTATCATCAGTATGGCTCACGTAAGGCAAAGGTCCACAGGTGATATCCTTTCCTATATGAAATATTATGGGAAATCTTGACTAGTTGCCTTTGATATATCAAAAGCTTTTGACAAGGTTTAGCACCGGAGTTTCATCTCTAAGTTCCACTCTTCTAGAGTCCCAATCTCACTTTGCTCCCTCGTATCTAGTTTTCTCTCTGGCCGATCTATCTCCGTAGTTATTGATGGATCAGTTTCCCCCTTTTCTCCATAAACAGTGGTGTTCCTTAAGGTTCTGTCCTGCCTCCTACACTTTTTCTAATTTTTATCAACAATTTCCTTTCTTCTATGAATAACCAAATGCACTGCGTTCCTCCACATCCTTCGATTCTGCTCCCTCTCCTACTCGATCAGCATCTTGTCTCGACGCAACTTCCTTAATAAAGTCAGACTTGGAAAGGATATCTCAGTGGGCCAGACGAAATCTGTTTAAGTTTAATGCCTCCAAGACCCAGTTATCGCACATAACTCTATCAAGAACTCCTCAAACTCTCGTCTCTCCTTTGACGGTTCTGTAATTCCACCTCTTGACTCAGTGAACTTACTTGGTATTACTGTAACATTCACACTATCTTGGAAACCCCAAATTACGGCAATAGCTAAGTCTGCCTCTAAGAAACTGGAGGTCCTGTTTTGATTTAGGAATTTCTTTTCTTCCAGACAGTTGCTCCGTTTACACAAATGATTGATCCGTCCTTTTATGAAGCACTGCTCTCACATCTGAGGTGGTTCTAGCAGTGCATCCTTATTTAGCAGAGTTGAGTCGAAAGCGGTCCGACATATCAACTCTCTCAGGTTAACTTCAAAACTTGACCCCCTTGCCCTACGCCACAATGTTGGTTCGCTTTCCCTCTTCTGTAGGTGTTACTATGGTCTTTGCTCCCGAAAGCTGGCTGCTTTTATGCTTCTACTACTGTCTAGACTACGCGATATTCGGAAAGCTGCTGAGTCACAGGATTACTGTGTGGCCGCTGGCAACTCAAGGGTGGGCCGCTTTGTTACCTATCTCTTTCCCTACACCTTGAAGCTTTGGAACTCTCTACCCTCCCATGTCTTTCCTAATGACTATGACCTGGCACATATTTTAAAATTCATGAATATTTTCCTTGTCCCTTCTTTTTCTCTCTCTTTAACCTCTTTATATCTTAATTAAGGCCCGGCCTTGATGTGGACTTTTATCCGTGACTGGAGCCTTCAACATAAACAAAAGAAATCAATGTTCATTATTTCCTCTACCTTGACAGTGAAAGACCACAAGGCAGTAATCTGGTCGTCCTGCCGTGGGGTTGATGGTGGCCTGCTGGGGTCACTGGTGGCTTCCTGAGGTTGATGGATAGGAGAGATAACAGGAGGCCTGATAGACCATGACGAGGTTACTTACTCGTGTTCATAATCTTCAACGTGGAGGAGACAGTATACTAAAGAATAAGGCATCTGCCACTCCACCACTCCCTCCAGCTCAACAACCAGTAGGTAAGAAGGCTCAGAGAGAACACCATGTAGTATCAAGATCTTATCCTGCCGTGGTTACCTTATGGAAAAATGTCGGGGGAAAAGCTTCCTATTCTGAATGCAGTGGGATTTTCCGAGAGAGAGAGAGAGAGAGAGAGAGAGAGAGAGAGAGAGAGAGGGGTGAGGGGGGGGGGGTGGCTCAAATCCAGAAAAGAGAGTATATCTCATTTTCGAAACAACAATTATAAATGTCAGTTTTTCCTTCTTAAAACTTCCTACACGAGCCTAGGGCTGGAACAGTGGCATAAGGTACCACCTGACCACACTAATCATAACTAATTTATATTCATATGTGACAACCACTGTAACACAGCAGCCGTATGTAATAATGACACATCTTGGACAGGTTTGCCATTAATGAGTAATCAGCTGTTGATGGTATGAAAGATAAGTCTCAAGATGATGTTCACAAACTCGTCACTTTTCTCTAAACTCTATCATCAAATCTAACACACACATCAGTGATTTGGGGAGGCTGTAAAGTGTTCATAATCCTTTATGACTAAGCCAGGACTTATGTACTGTTGTCACCTCTGCTGCCGCGGCGTCAGCAGTCGCTAAGTATCCCACTACATCTTGACACACATCAATAGCATTAGGGACCATGATGCTGACCCAGTCCATCCACTTACTCGGTCAGGACTGACTGTGAAGCCATATCAGGTTTTTCAGCTAAGAATTCACTGTGTACACTTTACGACCTGATCACACAAGGGCCATCAAGGAAGTTCCTACTCGTTCTCCAACATTATAGGCAGGAAGATGTCAGGTTCTTGGGTCCAAGTGTCACGCTTTTGACTCATGAACATTGCCTCTGTCGCTGCCTTGGAAGTTGGGCTTCAAATATCCTTGGTTGTACTGCTGTGCTATCTAGTCTATGGCATGTGCTCTCTACTGAGAGTCTCCTTAATTCTTTCAATGTCATCCCATGCTATGGTGGTCGGAACATGAGTATAAATATCTACAAAGTAGAACAGTACTGGTATAGGCTTCACTTGCAAACTTCTGCAGGCATAATGCACTACCAGTCTCCCCAAGTTGGGAATACGAAAAGCTCTGGTGATTTGTTAAGCTGATACGTTCAATATTCCCTGCTATGGACCTGACAGCAAAAGGAAGTAAGGTGTGTTAACGATTTCTTTTTTTTTCTTTTTTGCTTTCTTTCTTTCGTTTTCCACGACTGATGCCAAACGTAATGCCTTGACTACATGAGTCTGTGAGGTGATGACCTCGTAATGACAGTGATGATAGGTATTCTTCCCCAGTAAGAATATTTATGAACAATTGCAAATAAATTGGTATATATTGGTCACTGTTGTGCATATCACTTGCATTGGGAGGCAATGCCATATCATATTCATGAATTTTGACGGTACGTCTAAGATACAGTAATTTTGGCATTGAATAATTTTGAGATATCTTTTGTGACAGGAAAATACGTCATTTTTCTTTCAACCTACTGTTTACTTTAACCATGTCGTGCTTCTTTAACGTCTTTAAATATCGCAAACGTTTACCTTAATCACCGCACATATTTGCAAGGCGTCACCAAACTCTGCCTTCAAGGTTTCCACGAAAACGTTCATAGAAACTTTTTCGTCAACAATGCCCTCCACTTTCATTAGGAATGCCACATGTTGTGTTAACTCTGATATTCTCAGAACTTGAGGTTGACAGCTTCCTCTCTAATGTGGTTGAATAGTTTACAGTAACGTTTATGCTTAACTAGGGAGTAACTATTACCACTGTCCTCTTACCTCTGTGGTGCCATCAGTCTGACGAGCATTCTTTCCTGTCACCA
Organism: Panulirus argus; assembly: GCA_038088735.1. NCBI lineage: Eukaryota > Metazoa > Arthropoda > Malacostraca > Decapoda > Palinuridae > Panulirus > Panulirus argus. The sequence continues at coordinate 2,355 of JAYMFT010080063.1, read as the reverse complement.
CGACAACGCGACTTATGGTAGAGAACTGCTGCTGCTGCTGTTAGCTACTCTGCTTCTTACTGAGATCATCTTGGGGTCCTGTTCCTCTTCTGCAGCCATTCTGATTGCAATAACTGCACGAAACTCAACACATCAGAATACAACAACTTCTTTTTGTGTGTTCATTTTTGAGAAGATCATCCTTCTCACCGAAAATATAACCTGCTTTGTACATATGTGAGCCCCTTGGGCATATTACTGACTGTCTGGTGAATGTTTCCCTTTGGGGTAATGTAGAAAGCGCTTCTCCACTAACCTTACTGTTGTTCTTTTTTCTTCAACTGAGTTCAGCAACTTTTTCATTATGAACAGCCTTCAACACCCTCGATGGAAGAAGACGAGAAATCAAGTTTTCGGGTGGCAATCTCCAGTGGGTGGTCTGCGTCCCCACACTCAAGTTGTTCCACTAAGCTTCTGGCATCACGAAGTTGTATGCAGGGGTCCTCTTGTGTACTGGGGGAATGTCTTAAGCATGGATTCAATTTACGTTCACAATATGATGGTTATCAAGACTGCTCCAGAATGGACAGCGCTACTAGCTTCACCTTGCAATTGAGCGATGTCAACAGTTTCCGTTGCACTAAAGGTTTACAAGGGAACTATGAACTACAACTGAAATATGAAAACAAATAACAGTCTAATAGAGCATCTATACATCACAATCTGTTCATCTGTATATTTTATATACAGAATGGGTCACAGACAAAGACTCCTCATTAATGCCTTCAATATTCAGAAGAGATCTTAACTCCAGGCCAGATGTTAAGAGAAAATCATTTTTTCAAGGAAGGTAATATCAGTGCTGTAAACGACCATAACTCAAGATATCCAGCTCTGTAAAGATAACTAAGTAAAGGGTAAATAAGTATCATTAGCAAGTCTGTACGTAAGGAATCAATTCTATGTTGTACTGTCTTCACACGGGCAGGAGAAACACTGGCTATGTATTGCATTATGGCTGTCATACATGACTTCCGAGGCTGCAACATGAGAAAAACGGTATTTCAAAATTCCTGGTGTTAAGCAACTTGACTTGTAGGATTATCATACATAATATGACAACATCTGGTAATACTGATACAGGGATATGAGTGTGAATGATAAGCTAGGTGGCACCAGGCTCATGGACCAATAGGAATCTTTACTGATAACACACATCTGAAGGTTATGACAGTGGCCGTATTGACAACATATGGTGGTACTTTGCTGCAGTGGTCCACATTTATAGAAAACATCTGGTGATAGTTCATTCCAGTGGGCCACAAAATTATCTCCAGGTTAGTGTGGCATCGTTTTTCCAATTATCATGTTATTTCTGGTCATCTGATGCCTTTTTAAAGTGAAGAAATCTCCCTCTGTTTTACTGTCGAAATGATTCCATATTGACGCCCTCTGTTGGGTCAGCCGAGGGTGTGGACCGTACCGGACAGAATACATCTCCGGGTGGCGGCCTGGTGGGGCTAATGGAGACCTAGTAGGGTTGACGGAGGCCTGGTAGCTTCCTTCTGAGAGCATAAAGGGTATAGAGTATTACTAGCGGTATCATTACCACTTATACCACAGCTGCAAATCATAACAACAATACCTTAATACTTTACTAGTTGGCAAGACAACTTGGATCATACCACGTGATACAGACGTGCATCAGACCAAATACTGTAATACAATACAGTACACTGAGTGGACCCTCCCACTCACTGGACCGTCATAAGAACCTCTGCACCTCTCGATTTACCGCTGGACTCCTGTGAAGAGCTCACGACAACCTACAATTATTGGCACAACCTGGAGGTAAGACAGAATATCGGTAATATCGGTACCATTAACTGAGAGAAGAATTTTTTCTTTCTTCTCTTACACGAGGTTCTACGACCCTGGATCAGCAATAATGGGTCAAGATAATCATGGTTGCTGTATTTGTACAAATATTGACGCCTGGTGTGCATACAGAGAGCGTGGCTTTTCTTGGGTAACGCTCATCTACTGACAAAAACTCGTTAACCCAAGGTTAAGTGGCAATGAGCGCTGATGAAACGACAGGTGTACAGAAAAACTTGTTAAAACGGTGATTAATATGTTGATACAAGATAACTGTACTGTAGGCGGTGTTGCGGTGAATGATATACGTCTTACATGCGAACCTGAAATTGAATACCATTCAGGTATCATGGAGGCGAGTGGGTAGACAATCTGCAGCAGCGGGCGGCCCCGCGGGTGATGGATCTCTGATCATACTCTCGTAAATGTATCTATTCTAACTGCACCTCCTCCTCCAGCAGCCCTTTCTAAGCGTAAATACTGGCACCTGAACAAAGC
>JAYMFT010080052.1:0-14319 GCA_038088735.1 Panulirus argus | reverse complement strand
ACGAGAGAAACAGCGATCAAGTATAAAAAAAAATATATATATATATATATATATATATATATATATATATATATATATAAACTCTAGAACATGGGCGCTAAAGAAATATTTCAAGGGGGATTAATCATGTATGGATAACTCAAGGGATCAACTTTTACAGTGTATGTTAATGGACTAGGGAACATGTGTACTTAAACGCAAACAAGTACATCTTTTTGTAAAAATCTAAGGGGCTCCTGCGGCTTTGAAGCATACTACAAAAAGAAGTTGAGAATGGTAGACCACTTTGGAGAGAGAAATTCTTGGTCGAGAATAGTACTCCGTCAACTGACGATATTACACAGCATCGCCGATGGTAACTTTTCACCCACGGTATAACCACAAACAGGCGGAGACCCACAAAGCACTCCTGACAAAACTCTTTTGAGATACTTTTCGATGTCGCAGGGGAAAGGTAAAGTGCTTAGGAAGTGGAAAAGGGCTAACTTCGTACTGATATACAGAAAAGGAGGCGTGGAAGAGTTGCTGAATTATTTACTAGAACTCCTTGATGCCTTCAAGGTACTGGAAAAGATGATGGGAAAGTAAATGGGTGCCTTCCAGTTGAGGAGAAATTTTCTAAGTGAGAGACAAAATGGTTTTAGGAGAAGGAAGTCATGTATAACGAACCGCTTAGATTTCTAGAAGAGTTATCTTTATTTTAGAGAATAGAAGCTGGATGGATTGTTCGCTTGTGGACTACCAGAAAGCTTTTGCCACCATACCTCATAGAAGGCTGATTAAGAAGCTGGGTCACCAGGTGGGCATGGGGGGGGGGAATTCCATGATAGGTCTGTAATTATCTTTGTGGAAGAAAATAAAGGATGCATGTTCGAGGAGCTATCTCGAAATTGGTTGAGGTTACTAGTGGTTTGCTGCAGGTTTCAGCACTGGGATTTGTCGTCTTGATATGTGTTACTGACTTGCCTGAAGGATGGAACCCTACATGAATGTTTGCTGATGCTAAGGTTAGAAGACAAAAGAGGGTGATTGCAACAAGTGATTAGAGGACTTCAACAGACTTCAAAGTTGGTCTGATACGTGTTTCATAAGACTCATCTAAGTAAATGTAATGAGGGTTGGTCACAGCGAAAGAAGGCCTCAGTATGAATATTTTCTAATAGGTAAGCTACAGCAATCTGTGTTTAAGGGAGTTTTGGGAGTTAACACATTATCCCTAATCATTTGCCATAGTCCCACATAAGGAGAATAGTAAACGAATTTAGTGTTGGCAGACAACAGAACAGCATTCATTTTTGTGGATTAAGAAATAATCAGCAACCTGTTCACCTCCTAGATTAGGTCAGAACAAAAGGATGCATCTCACGTTTGGTTACTGCACCCAAAGAAGCACAAAGAATAGAGTCAAGTAGAGGGCAACTATGTTGGTACTAGAATTAAGAGAGGTGAGTTACAGGGGAAGGATAGAGGCCTTAAATTTGCTCGCCATGGGAGAGAGAAGAATGAGGATGGCCTAATTACAAGCTGTAACACTAAATTAGCTTGATTTAGAAAGTGCACAGTTATTTGAAAGATGGAGGGATAGACCAACCAAAGGCCATAACGCCATAACATGAAATTAAGGAAGAAACTTGTTATAAAGGACATAAATAAATAGTTTTATAGTATAAGAGTAGTGAGTGAATGGAATTAACTGAATGAGAGGTAATGAATGCCCTTAGCTTGTTCATAAAGGGTGAGTAAAGGCTTGTGGGACACCACCTAAGAGAGAGCTTCTTTAAAGTTTCAAAACATACTGTTCTCTTGGATTATAAATGTAACTCCATACTTGTATATTTTGTGAGTTTTTTCCTCATGGGGTTTTAATTCATTACTATTTTATAATTTACATCATTGTATTTTACTTTGTTGACTCAGTGTGCAAGGAAGTGGAACTACAACCTAAGATGTGTTCCACATCAGATGTGATGGCTTATTATTGACCAGGCTTTCTTGAATAGTGGCAATTTCTTTTTCATTTATTGCCTATTAATACCCTTGAAAATTACTTTGGGAAAATGTTAGGTTCATTGGGTTTGATTTTGCCATACACTTTTATAGGGATTGATATATTTAATCCCATTATTTCCTTAACCTCAAGGCCTGATAATGTCATAAATTTCAAAACAACAAAAGTTCTTGAGGTTTGTTAAGTGGTTTGGGTGGGTAAGTTAATATACGAATGAAATTGAAATGCATATGTGAAGTTCCCCGACATGTAAGGCCAACAGGTCTCATACAATCTCACCTTTCTTTTTCTCACCATATGCCTTCATGCTGTCTTGCATGTGCAGTAACTCTGTACAAAGATGAACTGGAATTTTCATGTATTACAAGAAGGTAAGCATGATGTGTTCATCTTGTGCGTCTTAGGAGGATGGCCAAGCCACCACGTGGGAGTGACTTAGTAACAATGCTGCGTGGCCTGTCCCGCATTGGATCTGCTGTGGTGGATGTCAGGTCACAGGAGGTCACCAAGGCATGGGTCACATCTTCGCTTCGTCCTCTCTTAATCCAGGGTAGTTCTAACCTTCAAGAGACTATCACTAAGGTGCTGCTGGAGCCACAGACACTACAGGTAAGTGCCATGCTGTGACAGTATTTTGAGGCTACTCATCCAAATGTTTTCCCTGGAACTGAAATTAGTAAAGTTAATCATCATATATTGCATGAATTGTGGACAAAATGTTTGTATAAGATGCCAAGATTCACATTACTGAAGTAATGTTATATTGGATGTTTGGTGTAAATACATTCAGAATATTTGGTGCTCTTTGAGCTTTTTTTTTTTTTTTTTTTTTTTTTTATGAAGGTACTTACCTCACCACAAATTGCACCACCCACACTTATGATATTTTTGCTAATCAGTCATGTGTTTTGTTAAGCAATTACATCATGGTAAGAGCAGTCTTCTTTAAAACTTTTGATGCCAGAGGACATTCTGTTATGGAAGAATATGAATATTCACACCCAGAAATCTGCTAAATAGGACAGAGCTATTTGTATTTTTTTTTTTTCCTGTGAATGATCAGGAGCATAAGAAAAAGGGATGTGTAGATTTTAACTTCCAGTAATAATGGGATATGAGGAAAATGCAAGAATTACAACAGAGAACAGTGAAAATGCAGGAAGAAAAGGGAGGGATGACCAACAAAGATATCAAAATAAACATACATAAAAATTTGAACATAGATGGAGACTGTCTAATGAAAATCAAGAGAGGAAATATTGGAACATGGTCTAGAAAACAGATGGAAAAATTAGAAATCAATTGAGATGCCACAAAACCAAAACAAAACAGCAGAAATATGATTATAATGATTAGATATCAGCAATGAACTGAAAACCTTGATAGGAAGATGTCATGAATCAAAATTAGCAAGAATATGAAAAGACATAGGACTAATCAAAACTGATGAAGAAGAAAATTACAACTATAACAATTACTGACCACATTATGAATACTGCAGAAATGCACTAGACCATTGGGACTTTTGCATTAGAGAACCAGATAAGGATAGTCTTGACTGAAATGGGAGTAGAACAGCAGTGAAACCACACAGCATGATTGATACAAAAAATTCACCTTTGAGGAACTGAAACCAGCTGATCACAACCTTTTGATTTTTTTAAGATTAATAATGTAGACAGTGAACAGTTCTTCAAAATATGTATGGCTAGAACAACCCAGAGGACATAAGACAAAAGTAAGCCAGAAACTTATTGAAAAAGATGTGAAGAGGTACTTTTATTGTATGAATGATGGATGATTGGAAGGAGATTAATGAAGACTTGGGGAATGGAAATTCGTAAAGTTAAAAAGATTTATATGATAGAAAATGTTCATGAGATGGAGGGGCCTGCAAGTGTAAAACTCCTTTCCCTTACTGAACAAATAAGTAAGTACACACTGCTCACAGAGAGAATGGGAAGCATCTGAAACCATTCAAACTATCACACAAATCAGTTGATGAATGAATGGATTTTTTTTTTTTTTTTTTTTTTTTTTTTTTTTTTTTTTTAATGTGATGATATTCTTAAATGGTCATTTACGTAAGTTAGTGGGGTGATGAGATGTTCATCATTGGTTTGTTAAATTGCTAATGTCTTCATGGTATTTGTAAAATGCCTCACCAGCTTGTAATTGTGTCCTTTATTTTCAGAGAAATGTATCAAAGGGTGCAGCAGAAGCTCTGGCTCGTATGTCAGTGGTTACAGAGGGCATCAAAGCCTACAGAAATGGCTCCACACCTGCACCAGGTAGGAATAGCTACAGTGTATTTATCCAGATTCAACTTTTCATTTTTTGATATTCTAGTAGGAGAATAACTTGAAAGCATTATTCCAGTGTAGAATTTGATGTAATTACTAGTAGTATACATTATTGCAGTCATAGTAGTATTAGTGATGATTATCTAAGAAGTTGTAGTAGTAGTTGTTGCAATAGTAGTTATGTTGACCATTACTTGCCACTTGTTGTCCAGTGTTTCCTCTGTGATGCTGCTTAGGCAGGAACATTAAGAACACACTTGTTTTATAATGTCATTACAATGCTGTATGTTTTTATTAAAGTTAATAGATTTTAAAATTAACATGGTCATGGTTTTGATTAAAAAAAATGGGATTGTATCAGCAGTGCCTTCTTCCTACGGCTTTAGTAGAAGGAAGCACTAGAGTGAAATATATACCGATGAGCATAATAAGTGAAGAAACTCTAGAGTCAAGTATAATTTCATTAAGTAATGTCATAAACAGAAAGAAGCTAAGATTAATATGTAATATATACAGTGAATGGTTTCCAGGTACACTAAAGGTAAAGAAGCGGCAGTGGAGAACACTAATTATGGAGACTCTATTGCCGTGGCCATCCCCTTGAGGGAGTTCCATGTGGGAACAGGCATCAGAGATACAGATAGATAGCATGGTGTTTTATGTATATGCCTTGCATTAATGTAATTTTTAGCAGTCTTTGTAGTCACAAGAGATGTTTTGAATTGGGGATGATAAATAAAAGCAGTATGTTATCTCACGAAGAATATTTAACGGATAATTGTTGAGAAAATGCAGTATGTTCTTTATCAATAACTATGTGTACATATAATAATATTGTGCATTTAACAACTTAAAAGATTTCTTGTTTAACATCTGTCTTTCAGATGCTTAATAGTTGGATAATATCTTTAATATAAGGATCCCTTTTATGTGTTATGTTGTACTGAAATGATTATGAAAAGGAGTACAATATCTCTGAGGACTTCTTGCTTCTGAGGAGTCCATCTCTCTGTTCCTGCATTGAGTTATGTTGAAGCTACAGGAGCCCCATAAAAGGAGTCCTTTGGTTACATTATGATAATGATACTGTTTTATGAAATGTATTTCTATATTGATCAGAACTCAAAAAGCACAAGCTTCCATATATATTAGGCTGGGCAGTTGGTTCGATAGGTTTAAATGACCCAAGGAAATGCATTATATCTGTAAAGAGCCATTTATCATGGACTAGTTAAGTATGGATTTCAGAAGATGAAAATGGGTCTTTCAGTGCATCTGGGGGATGCAAGTTGCTTACAAAAACCTTGCCAACAGTGAGGTCAGTTAAAATGAGTATAGGGAGTAAAATGAATTTTTTACTCAGATATGTAATATTTTAATATGAAGTACTATTGTCTTGATATTGGAGTATTAAAACATACCTGTAACCATCTAACATCCTGTTTACAGGATTTTTGGTATTCCTTTCTGTCTCACCTTAGGGATGGGTGACCACAATCTCTTGGTGGACTTTGGCAAAATAATGAATATTTATTTACTGTGTGTGTCAGTGGATGAAAATTGTGGTGTGAAAGTAGTAATGATTGGCCACTTCACATGGCTGTATGGATGATATCCAGCATGTGCCCAAAGTTAGCAGGCTTAGACTTAGGCTTTAAACATGGTTGCTCAGCTTGCCCTATGTAAATAACAAAATTGGTCTCCTGAGACAAAAGACTTGTTTTCTGAGCATAGAGTAAGTTGAGAACACAGTTGCCATCTCAGCTGCCTCTTAGTTCACTTCTGGGGAAAAGCCATCTAACACCTGTGAGGGTAGTATGGAGAGTGCTACAACTGATGGGTTTCACTCACAGGTTATTTTTTTTATTGATAGTAAATGTTAATTTTGAGATTCCTCTTCACACTCTTTTTGTAGACTGGGTTCTGAACATCCTGGCAAAACACAGAAAATATCGTCTTTTAAGTAAACTGATTTTTGTCCATACAGAGGTCCCTTGCCAACCACAGAAACTCAAGTGGTTGGAAAGGGACCTCTGTATTCAGCACAATGAGCTTCACAAATTGAGCATGTAAAAGAAATATCTTGGAAAATAAGATGATTTGGTAGGCTGTATATTATGTTCCACTCTTTTATAAATTTATGTATAATGCCTTAATTTAACTAAGATGCATTTTATGTGCCCTTGTTCATACACTTAAGGAGGTGTTTGAAAGTTGTTTGGGAAGAAAATACATGTTTCCCATTTATTGTAAGACCTACGTTTATATAGATGTACATTAGTAAGTGTTTTAACAGTGGGTCAGATTACTGCACAGATTCTCAGAATTTATAGTTAAATGTATAGTTACATTAATATTAGTCTCTGATTTTAATATTACTAATTTTCTTTCAGGGTTTTCTCAGGAGACTGACCAAGGGTATGATCCAATGTACGATCCAAATGTTCAAGAATTAAGTATTGAAGAAGTTATGATGCAAGAAGCTGTGAGTGGGCACAACAACCAGACAGTAGCTGGGTTGTCTCTTGGTAGTGGCAGGCAGTTTGTAGATACCCTAAGTAGTATTCAGGAAGTTGCAGACACTATTGGGGAAGGTGCCAGTGAAACAAGAGAAGCCATTAAAAGAACAGAACAATTTGAACCTTTTCTTGACATAACAGAGGTTGATGAGAGAGAGATAACAGAGGAACACCTTCAGGCTTTGGATGATAAGTTAAATGATATTAAGGAAATTTCTCTTGGGCATGATATGAGTTCATTCAGGGAATTAGAAGACAGTAAGCTTGTGGAAGAGGCTCTTGACACTGTTATTAAGGAGCAGATGACCGTCAAGGCGGATGCAACACCTGCAACAAATGGTAAAGAAGAGACAATAAAACAAGCCATAGAGAGTGTTGATTATGCTGAGAAAAACAGTGATTCTTTGCCTGATTCCTATGTACAAGAACTGAGTATTGAAGAAGTATTGATGCAAGAAGCTATGAGTGGGCACAGCAATCAGACAGTAGCAGAGTTGTCTAGTGGTAGTGATAAACAGATTCCAGATATTCTTAGTGTTTCTCATATAGTTGGAGAAACTATTGAAGAAAATGTAAAAGAAATACAAGAAACAGATAAAATGAAAGAACAGATTGAGCCTTTCCTTAATATAACAAAGTTTGAGGAGAGAGAGGTCACAGAAGATCATCTTCAAGTTATTGATGAGAAATTATCTGAAATTCAAGATGTTGCATTTGGACATGATTTAAGAATATTCAAGGAAGTAGAACATTTAAAACCCCTTGAAAAAGTTATAGATGATGTCATTCAACAACAAACTACTCTCAAGGAAGGTACAGCACATGCAGTAAATTATGTGCACAAGACAGAAGAACAGCTATTGCAGAATGAGAATGCAAAGGAAGTTGATGACAATTCCCACGTACAAGAGCTGAGTGTGGAAGAAGTTTTGATGCAAGAGGCTCTGAATGGGCAAAACAACCAAACTGAGGTTGAGCTTCCTCATGATAGTGACTGGCAATTTACTGACCCCTTTAATTCTCATGAGGTTGCAGGTACTTTTATGCAAGTTAAAAAAGTAAAAGAAGAGATTAGTGAAAGAATGGAACAGTTTGATCCTCTTCTTGACATAACAAAGAGTGAGGAAAGGGAGATAACAGAAGAGCACCTTCAGGTTCTCGACGAGAAATTATCTGAACTTCAAGATGTTGCTTTTGGACATAATTTGAAGATATTCAAGGAAGTAGAACATTCCATTCCATCTGAAAAGATTATGGAAGATGTAGGTGAACAAGCTGTTACAGAAGACAAAACAAAAGTTGAAAATTATTCACAGGAGACAGTGAACGATGCTGTTCAGGAGACTTTTGAACCAAATATGAATGAAGAAAAAGGACTGGAGGATAATGCATTACAATCAGCAGGTTCTTCTCATAAAAATTTGTTAGAAAATAAAGATGCTGATGAAGATTTAGACAACTGTTTATCTCAGATGGTGAAAACTGTCAGTCTTGAATCATCTCATACCTCCTCTGTCTCTCATGTGGAGTCAGCTCAAAGTAATGATATCACAAGCACTTCAGACTCACTTTCTGCTAAGATAATGACTTCAGATACACTTCCTGATATTTCTAGTGCTGCTGCTGTTGTTGATTCTTGTGTGGACTCAGAGCCAAAAGTAGATTTTCCTGTTAAAGAAAATATTTCCAGCACTTCTGACATTTCATCACCAAATGAACCAACTCTAGTTTCCATTGATATAGCCCCTGAAATGCCTTTTGTCACTGCTAAGGTTGAGGTGAACCCCAGAGCTGGGTCATCTACTGATACAGAGGTTCAGTTGGATCCCAAGGATGAGCTACCAGAAGTTGAAAGCACAAGCATAAGTATGTTTTCACAAGAGCTATCTTCTTTACCTTCACATCCTACTAATTTAGATTCTGATATTGCTACTGCTGTTGATGTTGCAATAGATTCTAAAGCTGAGACTTCACAAGTTGATAATGTTGCGTGTACAGTATCACCAAACATATCAGATGCTGTTGCAGATCTTTCACATACAGCATCATCATCTGGTGCTGTCAGTGATGTTAAGGTTCAAATAGCCCCTGGAGTAGAACCATCTCAAACAGAAAGTTTAACAGGTAGTAAAAGCATGCCCTCAGTAGAGGATACATCATCTCTGAATCCTACCTCTGTTATTTCCATTGATGCTACTGTTACAGATACTGAAGTGCTTGTTGACCATCATATAGAAACATCACAAACTGAAAGTGCTGCAAGCACAACAGTAACATCATCACTGGATATATCATTAGAATCATCTACTTCCTTTATTTCTAACACTACTGCTGATGTTGAGGTTCAGATAGAACATAAATTAGAGCTTCCTTTAACTGACAGTGTGTCAAGCACTGCTAGTACATTGTCACAGGATGTATATGTTTCCCATCTAAATTCTGTTGATTCTGGTTATACTACTGTTGATGCTTCAACTGCAGCTGTTGATAGTATTGATTCTCAGGTAGTCTCTACTTTAGAGCCACCTAAAATGGAAAGTATAGCAAGTCCAACAAGCATTTCATCAAAGGAAGATGTATTGCCACCAACTCCTGCTTCTAGTTCTAACAGTGCTACTGCTGCAAATGTTGATGTTCAAAGAGACCCCAAAGTAGAGTTTTCACAAGCTGAAAGTAATGTTTCACTAAAAGAAACATTATCTTCCACTTCCACTATTACTGACACTGCTGCTAATGTTCAAATTCAGATGGAACCTAACTTAGACCCACCACATACAGACAATGTTTTAAGCACTTCCAGTATGTTATCTCAGGATGAATCAACAACTACAAACCTTCTTAATCCTGTTATTCCACATGTTGATGCTGACCCCGCAGGGATTAATGATGTAAGTGCTGTAGCTACTACTACAGCTACTGCTGCTGCAACAGCTGCTGTTGCTGCTCCCATTTTGCATGATATTGATGACAAGATCCAAGAGAATGCTTTTGAAGATAAAAAGAATAAAGCATCAGTGGATGTAGATTTTACGTTGAACGCTGTTAATTCTTCAAATGCTTCCTCTGTTGTTGAACCTTCAACAGCAGCCACTGCTTCTGCTTTTGCTGCTACTAGACTCATTGGAAGTTCTGACAAAACATCCATTGTACAAGAAAAATCAAGTAAAGCTCCCATAAAGCCCAAGCCAAAGCTTTTGGGCAAAAAACCATTGGCAAAGGAAAAACCCAAATCAACAGTAAGTATGTAGCATTTAGTGTGAGTATGTTTTGAGGTGTAATAAAAGTTAAGTCTTAAGGTCTGTCTTATCATTATTTCTTTGGTGAATCAGTCCATAGACAGGTCTGATAATTACTTTTGTATTACCTACCTTTGTATTAAAGAGGACATTTGGCATGTCACTGCAAGTCATTATGCATTTATATCATCTCTAATAGATAGCCCACCTGCTTTGTACTTCCTTTTGTCTTTGATTTTCTATTCCTTTAGATTCTTTCATTCATCCTTTTTCTTAACAACAACTAGTTTAGATAATGTGAATGATGAAAGAAAATTGAAGTTAAATATTATTGTTATATTTGATTATTATAGTTTTTTCCATTTCCAGCTTTCAGACAGTGCACAAGCCCGAAAAGTACCCCACTCTCGCATAGGACGTTTAATGTCATTCGGTGGCCTAGCAGCAGGATTAGGAGCTGGAGCTCTTGCTGAAGTAACTCGCCGATCCTTAGGTGTAAAACAAGGCAAAAGTGGCGGATCCCTGTTAGATGGATCGCCTTTCTTGACAGAAGCGAATGCCAAAAGAATTGTGGACACACTGTGTAGAGTAAGAGGTAAGAACAATGTAGCATAATTCAGCATCTTGAAATTTGATTGCTTGAGAACAGCATATTATATCTAAGCTTCTTTAAATTTGATTGCTTAAGGGCATTGTTTTATAGCATAACATCTTGAACTTTGATCGTTTAAGAGCAGTTTATTTTACCTTATGATCTTGAAATTTGATTGCTTCATTTTGATAAGTATTATGGTTGAGAAAAACCCTGAACGATATAATAAAAATTTTGAAAAAAGTGGAAAAGAAAAATTTGAATATTTTTTCTGAAGATTATAATGTTTTACTGTTTTATTGTCACTGTTCTGCATGTTCATGATTGAAAGATGGAGCCTATTGCATTCATGCAGTTTAATCCGTACAGATTCAACAATCGAGTTTCTGATTACTTGCTGAACCATATACACCTTTCCCTTGCTTTGCACAGGGGATGCATTCTGAGGGAAGGCAGTGGAATCAATCTTCATAAAGCACACCAGTTTTCACTTAAAAGTGGGAAATATGTTTCATGGTCCTGCTCTTGTCCCAGTATGCTTATTTTATCTTACAAATGCCAACTTAAACTCACTCATTAATCATAAAGAAAGATATTGCATGTGAGGACTGGAGTCAGTAACCCACTAAATAATGAGACAAGAATTTGTTGTTTTTGTGGAGAAATCTGACCTTTGCATAGGGCCATTATCTAGCTGTCATGTTATGCACTGAAACCAGAGCCTTCCATCCAAAGCCAAGCCCCATGGTTTACCTTGACCACTTGATAGCATATTGCCCCCATATAATACATTGATCTATTATAGTTTATCACGTAAATACCTTTCACCATTCTGAATGTTCAGGCCCTGTTACTCCAAAGATTCTTTAACTCCATCCTTCCACCTTCTTCTTGGTATCCCCTTTCCTCTTGCTCTCACATTTTGTGACTTGGAGATTTTCTTAGTCAAATCTCTTTCTGCTCATCCTTTCCATGTGTCCAGACCATGTCAGCACATCCTAATTGACTCCCTGAGTCTAAGTTTGCTTACTACCATATGTCAGTCTACACTGTCATTCCTTCCATGATCAACCTGCCTCACACTAAATTTTGTGCTTTGGTATTTCATATCCAAAACATCTACCATTTTCCTTGCTCTTGTATTCAGGGCCCAAAACTCATCCATAAATCACTTGGAATCACAAGTATACCTTTAGGCATACCAATCTCTGCCCAAACAGACACAGTCCTCTTTTACCACATGCTTCCTCAGAAGATAGTGAGTAGTCAAAATGTTTAGATGAAATATTTTCACCACATTGCATTGAATGTGGGAACATCTTTTCTGATACAGAATTACGAATAGAAGTTTTGAATCCTATATTTTTGTTTTGATTGTGCATGGGGTATCAAACATAAAATTCACATCCCTACTTCCTATTTTCTTCCGGTAATCAGTTGCAAACTTTTCACTATTTATACTTTCATTCTTTGAGTAAGGCCTTTCTCAATAAAGTTTTTATTGTCAAGAACAGTTCAGCATTTGTAAATGTTGAGTAACATTGGAAACAGATTTTTCATTTCAGCTGGTGAAGCATTCAAGTTAATTCCAAGAAATGTTAGGAATATGTTAAATGTCATTTATGTTTTTGCTTTTTCATTCAATTAGGGGCTGCCTTGAAACTGGGTCAGATGTTAAGCATACAAGACAGTGCACTGATCAATCCCCAGTTACAGAAAATTTTTGAGCGGGTGCGCCAGTCGGCAGACTTTATGCCTGCATGGCAGTTGGAGGTAAGCACACCTTTTAATTAATTTGCTTATGGCCAAATTTCTTAAATCATTATGCAGGAGTACCAAAGCTGACCATGTTGCTGACTGATTGTTGAAACAGTTATACCCCCTCACCCCAAGTAGGTGAACCCCACTCAGGAAGACTAACAGAACCAGTTTTAATTTATCTTAAATAACATCCTTGTGTCAGTGTCCCTCCTCTTTTGCTCCTTTGGTTTGAGAAGTCATATGATCAAGAAATTTAAGAGAGTAAATGTAACTGATGGAGAAACTAAATGATTATATCCTGAGCACAGAATATGTGTAGAGTCAGTTGTCCTCTTTGTGTGTGCTTCACTTTGCCAGCTTGATAGTCTTTTAAGTGCATCTTATTTTCATACTGGTGATATGTAACATTGCACTATGTAATCTTAATCTTTTATTCCTGTTAAAAGTGTTAAGATTTTGAGCTTTAAAACTTTTTGTCATTATTGAGTAATGGCTCTAAGGTTTCCTTATCCACTGAGTGTTTATCATACTGATGGGTTACTGTAAAAAGAAATCTGACATTAAAACAACGTGAAACCTTAAGCAACACAGTTCTGTTTACAGGGATACCATAACAAGGTTATATGTAATTTATCAGACAATATCTTGCCACCTGTTTGATAAGAGTTTATGATTTTAAACCATTACAGGTTAAACTGATAATCACACTTATATTGCACAACAGTATTTCATGGCTGTATAATATCCTCTTTTTTCTGCTATAATGATATCCTCATCTTTTTTATCTTTTAGAATAGTTAGGCTTTGTGTATCAACCACTAGTTTTATTAGACAGGACTTCAAGCATGTAAAACTCAGGCTTCCTCTGTAAGAAAGGGAAAGCCAGTCCCTCACAGAAATGATTTTCTTATTATTGTCATAGTATGATTTTATATTGTATGTCCATTTTTCATCTTTTGTGATCTCCATGCCAATTTTTTTTTTAACAGAGAGCTGTAGCAGAGCAGCTGGGTGAAGACTGGAGGTCGAAAGTTGCTTCGTTTGATGAGCGACCATATGCAGCAGCATCAATTGGTCAGGTTCATATTGCAACTCTACATGATGGCCGTTCAGTAGCCATGAAAATACAGTATCCAGGGGTTGCCGAAGGAATTGAAAGTGATATCAACAATCTCATATCTACTCTTAAAGTAGCAGACATTATTCCTGAAGGTGAGAGGTGATATACTTTAAGCATCCTGTGATTATTAACTTCATAAAAATTATTATAAAATTCTGCAATGGGGCACAGAAATGGTTCAACAAATGTTTCCTGCATTTAGATCATACTGCCTCTGATAACCTCTGTTTAGTATTACACATTACCATTTGTGTTCACACAGATGGTGTTGTTATATAGTAGAGTATTTATCTTTTAATTATCTGTCATGTTTCTGCATATAAAATGGAATTTTGTTTACAGAACCTTCACTAAGCATTTGCGCCTCCGATTATTTGTACCAGCATATGTATGATGTGCAACAATAAATCATGGGATTGGCTGTGAAGGCTATACCTGTTTACACAGTTTAGAAAAAAACTTTATAAATTAATAGAGCAGTGTGCAAAAGTAAAAGAAAATACACAAAAAGTCGAATAACTACCTTTGGATTGACCTAACAGAATGCTGAGAAGATTGGAAGAGGAATTGTAGCTGACATGTCAAAGAACAGGAGATAAGAGGGGGAGGACATGATATATATATATATATATATATATATATATATATTATTTATTTATTTATTATACTTGATTGCTGTTTCCCGCGTCAGCGAGGAAGTGCCAGGAAACAGACGAAGAAAAACCCATCCCCCCGCATACACACATATATACATACATGCACACATATGCATCGTACATA
>JAYMFT010080042.1:0-14319 GCA_038088735.1 Panulirus argus | reverse complement strand
GAGACAGCCATTGTTGGGGTGATCCTGGGGAGAGAGACAGCCATTGTTGGGGTGGTTCTGGGGAGAGAGAGAGCCATTGTTGGGGTGGACCTGGGGAGAGAGACAGCCATTGCGGTGGTTCTGGGGGATAGAGACAGCCAGCCTAGTGTTATGGTAAGGGTAAGGTACGTTAAGTTATTTGTTGTGTGTGGGTTGTTTGTGGTCGTGTGCATTGTCTTTACATCGGTAATTGTTTGTACTTGTTTGTTAAGCAAGTATGAGGGGCACCAGTAACATAATCTAACTTTTTCACTTCCTCCATAATTCGTAAATACTTTCCCTTGTCTTTTCTTTTTTCCTTTCATTATTCTCTCTGTATTTCAATTAAGGCCCGGTCTTGATGTGGGCTTTTGTCCGTAACTGGAGCCTTCAACGTGAGAAAAAAAGAAATTCGTAATCTTGAGAAATAAAGACATCACTATCTTACCAAAGTCTTTATATATCAAGAAGAATTAATAACAGACGCAGAAATTTCTTATAGAGAGAGTAATTGATTAACGAAGTTTTTGATTGACTGATATCGGCAGTTTTGATAATGAGACGACCATAACACACACACACACACACACACACACACACACACACATCATCATCATCAGCTGACAAGGGAATCCAGACGGACTCCAGAGTTGGTCTGCCACCCGGCTGATGGATTTCATCCCAAGTAAGCGTAAAGCAATGAGGAAGGGACACACTTGACAAAGGCCTCAACACGACTGTCACGTAGAAGGATGTGCGATGAAGGAACCTTAGTGTGTGAGGGGGACGTGGGAGTTGCCATCGCTCCCAGCCTGTCGCCAGAGTCCCACGTTGGGAGAACGACGAAGGACAGCAACTGTCCCGCTGGCAAAGACTGTGTGGATAAGGATACTTATACAAGAAGCTGTTCTCACGTCCTCCGTAAGGCCAAGACTAGATCACGCTTCTCAGGCTTGGTCACCTCACCTGCAGAAGCACAGAGAGCTAGTAGAGAAGGTCCAGAGGAGGGCAACAAGGATGGTATTAGAATTAAGAGAGCTCAGTCAAAGAAAGGGAAACAGCTGTTCATCCACCCTTAGGGGTTGATTGATGAAGTGGGTACCTGGCTCAGGCTAGGGTATATATATGACGTTGATGGGGTGGCCTTGATTAGGGCCTTAGCTGCCCGTGCCGTCTTAGCTAACATAAAAAAAAAATATTGATAATTCACCACATTGAAATTTTTTTTATAGTGTTTTAGATCTGGAATATTGGGGAAATGTTAAGGAGTTAGGGAAACGATGTGATCAGAGAGAGAAGTATGAAAAATTAGATCACAGTCACAAGCAAAAACGAGAAAGATGAAGGAAATGATGAATAACAAGAGAGATTTGATGATGGCTATAACTAACATGGCGAAAAGAGGGTACTGGAAGACCAATATTAAAAAAATTAAAGAATAAAATGATCACAGAAATATTCGCACAACACATACGGTATATTCCGAGGAATGTTGATATGTTCAGACTATGACTTGAGACAATATAGAACTCGACATATTTCCCATCACTTCTATAATATAACAAATATATGTTGGCTGGAGAACTGACAGGATTACGTGAGTTTTCCTTCATATAATCCTCTTCCTCGAGGGATCTGCTCTGTAAAACACACTGCAATTCCAACTTAGTTCTGATCCCTGGCCATCAGCTGTGTCATATTGATTGCACACTCAGACTGACTGATACCCAGTGGGGACTGTGTCAGTGCCAGAGCGTACTGAAGGTCGTCATCGCCCCCTGAGGCTTCTGTAATACCCCGTCATATATTGTGCTGGATGACTTAAGGATTCGCACTGATAACCTGAGAGAATTGCATCGTGCCCAGAGCATGTCCAGGGCCGTTGTCTGAGGCTTAGAATGGATTTGCTCTTGCTCTAAAAAGAAAATGGAATCCTCGACAAATGGCGGGAAATGAATTTATATTTGATATTTGTTTTATAAGCCGGGAACTGACTACTGGGGGTCGAGTCCACAGATCACGAGGGAAGTTTGGCTGTGGACGAAGTAGGAGACTTTATTATTGTTGCCTCTGACATCAGCACAGCTCGTGATATGAACAGAAAATGGGGTGTGATCACGGCTTAATGATTTGGAAGCCTCCTCTCCTTTATATCCAACAGCAACGCGATTTTAATGTCCTCATGAAAGTGTTGTTTGTTGCAGTTGTGCTGGTGAAAAAGCGGATTTTATCAGAGACTTAAAACGAAGATTAATGAATATTACGGAAAAACAGCCGACAGAGGAACAGCAAACAAACTTTATCGTGAAATAACGTTAGAGAATGAGGAGAAAAATGCACAAGTGAGAGACATGATGAAAGAGATGGTAATGAAGAGGTCTGGACGTGGTGATGACTCGAGAGTCAGTCAGTGACTTTACTACGAATTGCTGAGGTAAAATGAAGCTGTTGGTAAGGCGGCTGGAGGCTGATTGACCCGAGGGGTCAGGTGAGTGGACGAAGGACGAACTCTGGTGACGCGAGAGCTGCAGGCGGAGTGAAGACGGCGATGAAATGACCCGATGTAGAAACACTTGGAAGATGAGCTCACTGCCTGAAGAATGTTCTTAGTGCTTACAATGTTTAACGCAATGTTGACACGTTTTATGAGCTGAAGTAAACATGACCATAGCATTTTGGTCCAGCCCAAGGATCTATAGCGAACCTGATCGTAATTTTTCTAGTCTTCTCTTGCCCTCCGGACTGCCAGGCACCCTCCAACAAGACCCAGTTCCTCACCTCCCCAGAGAAACCCATCCCTCCACTCAAAACCCACAGCAACCCCCCGACAAGGGGCGCACCCCATAAATTGTTTACCTCCTAAAATCCTTCTTCCCTGTAGTCAACATTTCCATAAACTCTCCAATGAATCTTCACTGAAACCCGTCCCTCCAATAGACACTCCCAAGAACCCTCCTACAAACTTCCCCTTCCAAAGGTTCCTCACCTCCAACAGTCCGTCCCTCCAGTCAACAGTCAGCAGAACCCCGACCGCCCGGACCAGGAGCACGTGACCTCGGGAGATGATACCCCGTCCAGCCCTGACCTGACCTGACCCCGTCCAGCTCTGACCATCCTCCCTCAGACCTGACCTGACCTGACCCCTTGAGCAAGAGGGTTCCACCCTTGAGCGCGAGCCTTAGGACCCTCCAGCACCACGACGGAACGACCCATGAGCACGACGGTACCACTCTAGGGTAACATGACCTTATCTTTGACCTGATCCTTAAAGATCAGGTCAAAGGCCAGATCAAGGGTCGTCCCGTCGTGCTCAAGGGTCATCCCGTCGTGCTGAAGAGGTCAAGTTGCCCACCCCTTCCTCCCTCCATCTCCGGACGCGCGCACTCGACTGACTCCCTCCCTTCCTCCACGCTCCCTCTCTACTCCGTCATGCCGTTCCATCACTCCTCTCCCCCGACCTTTCCAGCTTGGCTTCCCTCTCTCCCCTTCCTCCTCCCCATCCACTCTCCGTCCCCCTCCCCCTCCGTGGGGATGGATGACCAAAATATCTTGCGCATATCAGGTTTATAAAATCAATTACTGGACACCTTCCTCCCTCTCGTCAGGTTGCCAAGTAGCAATTTCCGGAGTGCGGTCGCCATGTGGGGTTGACTACATGGATGTGTACATGTGTACCAACATGTTGTGCTGATACGTACACGGAAATGTACGCATGGGATTGTACAGCATTACTTGCACAGGAAACGCATGTGTGTGATTACTGTGTTTTTACGAGGAGAGAGTTTTACATTTTTATTGCCCCGTGTGTGTGTGTGTGTGTGTGTAATAAATGAAATAAATGATAGACAACGGTTTATTGCATTGAGGCAGCCAGTCGGCTGAAAACACACAGTTGAGGTATTACAGATATTACAGAGCTGGGAGGCCATGATAGTCACTTGTTAATTAGTCATACAAGAGCTGAAGATTAGGAAAGCCTGGATATAACCACATGGGAGATGTACATATAGAGAGAGAGGGTGGCAGATATACAAGGGTGTTTACAGAGTAAAGAGTATGGCTTATACATTATGATCTTGATTAACTGTGTGTGTGTGTGTGTGTGTGTGTGTTGTGTGTGTGTGTGTGTGTATGTGATAACCTATTTGTGCTATACGGGGAGGGAGATCTACTCTCGTGGGGCCCCATATGGATCTTGAACATTCTTTAGTTTCATACAGCATCTTAGACTTATGTATTGTGTCTGCACCAACCACGTCCTTAGTCATTCTATATCATTCATCCGACCCACTTACACTTATAAAAGTACTTCTTTGCATTCTTTCTAAAAAGATTTCTTGGTTGATTTCATGTTATGTTCTCGAAGAACTCTTCACTGTCCATATCATCGACTTGTTTTGTGGTCAGCTCACCCCTCACTCCTCTCCCTTCCAAGGTCTGCAAATTTAAAGCCTTTAGCCTTTCCCTGTAACTCAGCTCTCATGATTCTGATACCATCTTTGTTTGTCCTCCTCTGTACCTTCTCAATTAGCTCTTCGTGCTTCTCTAGGTGCGGTGGCAAAACTTGAGAAGCATGTTCCTGTTTTGTCCTTAGGATGTGAACAGCTTATTACATATTTCTTCATCCGTATATTTGAAAGATGTTCTGATATTTGCCAGAAGCCAATTTGTCTCCTCAACAGATTTCCTGATATGGGACTCTGGCAACAGGTTAGGCACCGTGTCGACTCTCGAGTCCCTCTCACACACGGAATCCAGAGGATTACCTCCTGCCTCGTGATAATCATGTCGAGGCCTTCCTTCGCCTTGTCCCACTGCTGTACATTTGCTTGGGTTGTGTGTGTGTAAATGGAGGCCCGGCCTGCCTCAGGTCAACCCAGCAGGGGTCACAGCAGCCGCCCCTGACCCAGACACACTAGTGACCTTCAATAACTTTAAGACCCACGGCCTCCCTATCAGGTCATGAGGGGCTTCAGTTCCTCGTGTCCCAACATCAGGTCACTTCCACAGGTCATACGTGCCTAGTTTAAACCAGACCTGTCAACCAAAGTCCATTCATCAGTCACATTTGTTCAGTTCACCCGGAGCATCGTACGAGAGCCTTTGTCTCGCCGTACGACCCGCGATACTGATTCCCTGCGAATGTGACTCTCAGAAAGCGTATAAGCAGACACTCACGTTAGAGTCTCCAGCTGTTGGCTCGTGATTCCTAAAAGCAGGAGGAGGAGGAGGTCCGCTGGCCGTCCCGTGGGAGTGCAGCTGCTCCTCTCACTCCGTCGGAATTATTTATCATCGTCCAGAACAAAGCCATCAAGTTTCAACTTTGTACAAGCGTCCGCAGGTCGCCTCAGTGTAAGGACAAGTTGAACTGGACTTCCAGCCCCAGTCGGGACGTCTGATGACACTTGCTGGAAATAATCAGTGGGTACGGTACAGCGTGGCTCTAAATTTACCTGGAATATGTAAAGTTTAAGTGAACTGGGAAGGTTTATACTGGGTGTAAAGAGAAACTGTAGTAAGCACTTTATAAGTGTGGAAGTCCGTGATTCGCTTTGATACACAGGTCTCGGGTTGAGTGAGTGTGTGTGTGTGTGTGTGTGTGTGTGTGTTTGATATTCTGAGGCTGTATATCTGATACATTTCAGGGAACGGGAATAGAGCGATGATGGATTGATAGATAGACAGACAGACGAGCAGACAGATAGATTGATAGATCGATAGATAGTAGACAGACAAACAGACAGATAGATAAATAGAGAGATAGATAGATAGGTAGAGAGATAGATAGGTTCATGATTAATGATCCTGCCCATGTTCTATACAATAGTCTATCGCAGATAGGTATCTATGCAAGTTTAGCACTGTATGTGCTGATGCCGTGCAACCTGTCTCTCTCTTGACCCTTCGAGTTCATCGGATACCCTCCCCCGTACCAAGGGCCGTACGAGGTGGGTGAGGAGGCCGCTTCCCTCACGATCAGGGAAGTTAAGCAGCTTTGGGTCAGGTTCGTGCTTGGATGGGTGACCATCTGGGAACACCAGATGCTGTTGGCATATACGGTGAGCGCTACGCGTTGGCTCTGCCTGTTGGCGAACTCTATCTCTCTCTCTTTCTCTGTCTGTCTGTCTCTCTCCGTCTTTCTCTGTATGTCTGTCTGTCTGTCTCTCTCTCTCTCCTCATAAGAGAGTGCTAGCAACCCCCCTCCCTCCCCCTCCCTTAACCACACCCCCATCACCCCTCACACCTGCGTCAGGCCAGAGTTCGGATCGTCTCGGAATTCGTCTCGGACCAGAGCGCTTCAGGGATCCCTCATGGCCGCCATCAGACGCTGACGAGGAGGCGAAACTGAAATTCAGAATTAGGCATCAACGGGCCCCATAAAACACGAGCTCGCCGGCAAAGTTTGGAAAAAATGGTCAAAGTTGCGGATGAATAATTGAAGCGCTGCGAAACATATAGTGAACATGTGTTCCAAACTGTACTGTTGTTGATGGCTCGAATGAAATTCACACACACACACACACACACACACACTTGTTCAGTACCCAGGGAAGAACATTTGCTGAATACCGAGCGAAGAACATCTGTTCTGTACCAAGTGTAGAACACCTATTCATCAGGAGCAGAGGCAGAACGTTCGCTTATGCGTCTCAGTTTTAAGACAGTGGACCATCTCGAGGAGAGCAGGTCTCAGTAATTACAAGGTTACATTAGCTGATTGGGTTCTGAAGTACAGGTTTACCTTTAATTACTTCCATGATTACATAATGGCTAATACAGTCCCCGACCCTGGCTGTAGTTATCTATAGATTTTCAGGATTATATTTATGTTTTTTCTCTTATTGTTCAGTCACACTTAAGTATATTGTCTGTATGAATATATATATTGGGTTTTCATCAAGTCCACACACAAAGCTGTAGGCATTATTCGCTGAAATACCGAAGAGGATAAGCAAGCCCTTTTATTTCGTGTTCCGTTTTCTGTTTTTCGATGAAGCTGACGAGTGGGATCATAACGCTGGAAATATTCCCAATATTCGGATATATTGTGGGAAGACTTAGCATAGTGTGGGATGACTTAGCATTGTGTGGGAGGACTTAGCCTAATATGGGAGGACTTAGCTTAATGTGGGAGGACTTTGCATAGTGTGGGAGGACTTAGCATTGTGTGGGAGGACTTAGCCTAATGTGGGAGGACACACACACACACACACACACACAACCTAAATTCAATAAACGGTTTTTTTATCAACTTATTTATTATTTATTTACGCGTACACATGGGTCTCCGTGGTGTAGTGGTTAGCGTTAATGATCGTGAGTCCTCGGGCTAGCCTGGGGTAGGACCGGGATGGGTTCGAATCCTCTGCGCGGCAGTCGGCCTACACCCAACCCAGGTGTTCATCCTCCCCTCAAGACTGGTAGATAAAAGGATACCTGGCTTACATTGGAGTGTGTGTGTGTGTGTGTGTGTGTGTGTGTGTGAGTGTGTGTGTGTACACATCATAGGGAAGACAGTGTTAAGAGACGGGGCAGCACGAGTGTATTATCTTGGGTATGACACACTGTCCTTGTTATGACGCATCGTCCTGGGTATGACACAGCGTAATTCCCGTAAGAATATATCTTTTTCCACGTTTGAAAGAAGAGGGAAATGCAAACGTCAGTTATTGTGGTGTAAATAAGGGAATATTTCAGCCCAGTGTTTCCCCCGTGAGCCTCGTGATAAAGGAATATTTCAGCAAGAGATTCAGCCATAATCTGCGTAGACCTGAATCACAGCGGCTCGTGTGATGTATATAATACGCCAGAAACATCTTTCCTCCCAGCTGGAGGCGGTAAAGTGCTCGGCGCTAACGCTTGTAGATATATACGCGCGTTACTCCTGTATTAAAAGCATAAGATATTGGTCATAATGCCTCTCATGCAGGCGTCCTCATTAGTATGCTTGATTTATGCTAATTAGATGTTTCCCACTCGTTGTCTATG
Source organism: Panulirus argus (assembly GCA_038088735.1). Taxonomy (NCBI): domain Eukaryota; kingdom Metazoa; phylum Arthropoda; class Malacostraca; order Decapoda; family Palinuridae; genus Panulirus; species Panulirus argus. The sequence continues at coordinate 6,312 of JAYMFT010080042.1, read as the reverse complement.
TCGTTCTTTTTATGTTTATTGACAGTCAACAGCAGCGGAAGGGTTGCCACGGCCGGTCGAGTGGGGGGCGGACGGGGCCTGTACTGGGGGCCGCTGCGGTAATGTCTCTAGCGTCGGACAGTCGTCAGATTCCCCGCTCACTAATCCGTCAGCGACCGTCGTCCGTCCGTCCGTCTACGGCGGCAGAAGTTGTCGGAGACGATAGTCTTACGTCGACTTCTTAACGAGATGGAACAGTAATGGGATGGGGGAAGACGGGATGGAGCCGGTGGGGAAATTTCCATCTCATTATATCTGGCCACTTTGTTGATGGCGACAGAAAAGATAAATCAAAACTTTTATTCCAAGATTAAATATATTTTTTTGAAATATTACCAGGAACCCGCCATAAGCTTGAAAGTCATATTTTCATAATGCTTAGATTCCCATCTCAAATACAGTAGAAACAAACCTTATGGGCAATACATAAAACAGACCTGCTGTACACAGCCCAAGGGAAGGAAGCTTCGGCCGACATAACAGGCGGGGAAAGTGAGGACCCGAAGACCAGGAGGACCAGCAGGTCTGGTGCCTTGCTGGCAGGAGCCACAAACTGGGGCCCTGTGACCTCTTTTTCCAGCCTGTGACATCCACAGACTGTGGCCCTGTGGCCTCTTGTGCCAGCTTGTGACCCCCACAGATTGCGGCCCTGTGACCTCTCGTGTCATCCTGTGACCCCCACAGACTGTGGCCCTGTGACCTCTGGTGCCAGCCTGTGACCCCCACAGACTGTGGCCCTGTGACCTCTTTTTCCAGCCTGTGATCCCACAGATTGTGGCCCTGTGACCTCTCGTGCCAGCTTGTGACCCCCACAGATTGTGGCCCTGTGACCTCTGGTGCCAGCCTGTGACCCCCAGGGATTGCGGCCCTGTGATATCCTGGGTCAGCGTGCGTCTCCCTCCTTGGCCGTGATCGCCCGCGTGTAGAGCAGGCGCAACGAAGCGCAAACCTGAGATGAAGCGATAAACGTTGATGTCAGCGGGAAGCGAGGATGACTAATTAGAGGCGAGCAAGAAGGAATGGCCGGCAGATAAACACCGCAAGGACGGAACACGAGAGAGCGAGGGGGACTGACAGAAAAGAGTGCGTCGGGAAGGAAAGGAGGCAGTGAGATGGTAGGAAGGAACAGGGGAATGGAAGAGGAAGGGAGAGGGAGCAGCAGGCAGGGAAGGGATCAGGGGAATACCGGACGCGGTTGTGTACTGAACGTCAAAGGATTTGCCACATTGGTCGCCATAGAAGGCGGGGGTCGAGCGTCTGGGACTCTACACGGGTCTGGCTGTCGGTAGAGTCTCGCCGGAGAGTCTTGGCGATGGAGAGTTGTGATGGCCGTGTAAGCCTCACATCCTTACTCTTTCTCTCTCTCTGTCATCTGTTCTTTACGCTAACTAGCTAACGCGGGAAATGGCGAGTATATATATATACCCAAAGACCCCCTGAGAGTATGAAGAGCGTCTGGCTTGACCCGCCACCTGACAGCCACAATTGACAGTCGATTCATCAGCCGTCTAGTGGCTCTCCCGTCCGTCCCCCCAGCTCCTCTACCCCAGTGTGACCGCCACCCCAGCCTACCCTGCGCCTGGTCTCTGGTGGCTGTGAGGACCTGGGGCTGCCACAGGAACGCCCGTCCTGCCCCATCACAGACCATCCCTGCTGAGCTCTCTCCTGCCTGCCCGTCCTCCTCCCCTCAGACCACCCGTCTCTCCTGGTGATCATCGTTCTCTTCCCTCCCCGGAGTAACCATCTCGCTTTCCCTCCTTCCTTCTTGCTCGTTTCTCTCTCCCTCATCGTCCTGCCATTCCCGTCATGCCCGTCTTCCACAGTCTGTCTCCCAGGTCCCCTCCTCCCAGTCCTTCCTCGCCAGCAGCGCCAAACACGACCCGAGGAAGAAAAAAGGAATTTCCGTATTTAGAGCAATGGAGCAATTTGCAGACCGTAATTGCCCAATTACACCTAGTTAATTGGTCGTGTGACTATTCTCGCGGGCTCTTTCATGGCTGGACTAATTAATGAGAGTTTCAGCAGCTACTTATCTGGCAAGGGAGGCTGAGTTTAGCCCATAAGATCACCCACACCAACACTGTCTTGCCCCAATACGCAACAGTGTTTAATTAGTTCTGGCCTGGAAGGACTAAGATGCTGATTTCAGATGATTATATTTCATTTGTTAGAGATGTTGCTAAATGAAAGGTATACTCTGTTATAATTCCTGGTCATGACAAAATTCCTCACCAGGGACATGTTGAGAAATAGCCGCAGAAACTCAAGTTGTCTTCAGTTTCGTTATCGAAGTCTTTATTAACTCAGCCACTGGTCGACATGGAGGCCTTTGGCCGACTGGCTGGCTGGCTGGCTGCCTGACTGGGCGGCTGGTTGGCTGAATGACTGACTGGATGGCTGGCTAGTTGGCTGGCTGGCTGTTTGGCTGGCTGGCTGGCTGGCTGGCTGACTGACTGGGTGGCTGGCTGGCTGGCTGACTGACTGTCTGGCTGTTTGGCTGGCTGGCTGGCTGGCTGACTGGGCGGCTGGCTGGCCGGCTGGCTGACTGACTGACTGACTGGGTGGCTGGCTGACCGGCCGGCTGGCTGGCTGACAGTCTGGCTGGTTGGCTGGCTGGCTGACTGGGCGGCTGGCTGGCTGACTGACTGGGTGGCTGGTTGGCCGGCTTGCTGGCTGGCTGGCTGACTGTCTGGCTGTTTGGCTGGCTGACTGACTGACTGGCTTGTTGGCTGGCTGGCTGGCCGGCTGGCTGGCTGGCTGACTGTCTGGCTGGTTGGCTGACTGACTGGGTGGCTGGCTGGCCGGCTGGCTGGCTGACTGGGTTGCTGGCTGGCCGGCTGGCGGCTGGCTGGCTGACTGGGTGGCTGGCTGGCTAACTATCTGGCTGGTTGGCTGGCTGGCTGACTGACTTACTGACTGACTGACTGGCTGGGTGGATGGCTGACCGGCTGGCTGGCTGGCTGGCTGACTGGTTGGATGGCTTGCTGGTTGGCTGGCCGATAAGCTGGCTGACTGTCTGGCTGGCTGGCTGGCTGGCTGTCTGGCTGGTTGACTGGCTGGCTGGCTGACTGGACGGCGGGTTGACTGGCTGGCTGGCTGGCTGAGTGCCTGGCCATGCCGACACGGTCCTCTCGCTCTCCCGCCGCCTGAGCGGGTTGTAGCGGCATCCTGGCCTCTGTGGTCTGGTGCCCACGACGGTGGCCAGCGACCTGAGGCCCGAGACGAGGCTACAGCGCAGGAGATTCTGAATTCTTAGTGTTGTCCTTAGAGAGAGAGAGAGAGAGAGAGAGAGAGAGAGAGAGAGAGAGAGAGAGAGACGATAAGGGCGAGCCACAGACTCAGACACACCGACGACCAGACAGACAGACTAACGGCTGAGTGTCCAAAGACAGACACAGCGCGGGAGACAGAGGCACGACGGAAAGCTAACATGCAAACAGACGGTAAACAGATTGTCTGGGGAATACAGACAAACAGGTAGACAAATACTCAGAGTGAACAGAAAATGATTTAGACCAAACAATTTGACGAGCCAGCTGGCCAGGACTGTAGTTATAGCTGTCCTCTCTCTGCAGCTATATAGCTGATCCGAGCTTTAACTCTGGCTAGGGCTGTAGTTATAGCTTTCCTTTCTCAACAGCAATATAGCTGATCCGAGCTTTAGCTCTGGTACTCTACACCTGGCTAGGGCTGTAGTTATAGCGTTCCTTTCTCGACAGCTATATAGCTGATCCTAGCTTTAGCTCCCCCACTCTGCAGCTATATTGCCAGATTCAATAAGCGCTTTACACCGTCATTAAAAGCTGCTGCATTCCCTGTGTGCTGTGTTGAACCCGCACTGCATTTTTAATGCATTTTTCTGGGTGTGCAATGCACTTTTCAGTGCAATAAATATGAAATGTCGGTTAATGACCTTTTAGGGTTTAGAAGCTTCCGGAAAAAAGAGCGAATAAAGAGCGAGAGAGAGAGAGAGAGAGAGAGAGAGAGAGAGAGAGAGAGAAGGAGGAGAGAGTATTTATAATTCTCGAATGACCAGACAGCCTCATGCAAATTATGCCGTTTGAGGAGAAATTATTTTGCGTTGATTTTGGAACAACGGAAGGCATTCGGGTGAGGTTGTTAAGGAGTTATTGCAAGGAACTTATTCATACAAAGACATGGATTCCGTCGACACAGGAGAGAGAGGCGGCAGCGCTCTATACGTGGGGATTGGGACCGTCCACGCCCACGGGTGTAGTACTACACTGGTGTCATAATGTGGACTCAGATGGGGAGACGAGCGGCCGTCCCTCACCAGCTGTTGACGCGCCCAGCTGGTGTCACCACCGCGGGAACAACGTAAACAGACACCAAAACAATGTTGTCTTTAAAGGACAGATTTTTCTTTTTCTTCTCTTGAGACGACGCCGCTGCAGATTGGGGCGGCCCACCGCCCTAAGCTGGGTGTAGAAATGTCACAGATGGTGATCACACGTGCGCGCCATCCTGCCTCGACCAGCCTGGCCTGCCTCCTCTGCCAGCCTAGCCTGCCTCGAGCAGCCTGACCTGCCTCAACCACCACCCTGACCTGCCTCAACCAGCCTGACCTGCCTCGACCACCACCCTGACCTGCCTCGACCACCACCCTGACCTGCCTCGACCAGCCTGACCCGCCTCGACCACCACCCTGACCTGCCTCGACCAGCCTCACCTGCCTTCACCAGTCTGGCCTGCCTATACCACCACCCTGACCTGCCTCAACCAGCCTGACCTACCTCGACCACTACCCTGACCTGCCTTAACCGGCCTGACCAGCCTCGACTGCTCAGACTTGCCTTGGCCAGCCTGGCTCTCCTCGACCAGGCTGGACTGCAGCAGACAGTGGCGCGCCGGCTCCTCCTGCCTTGCCGTGGCGCCAGTCTGGTCGGCCAGGTCTGGCAGGCCCGGGATGCGAGGCGGGGCTCGAACTCCCGTCCCCCCAACAGCTTCCCCTCGAGTGGACCCCCGAGCCAGCCGGCCTGGGGATGGTGGGAGGCTGCAGTGAGTTATGGGTCTCCTTGGCCGCAGAGAGAGAGAGAGAGAGAGAGAGAGAGAGAGAGAGAGAGAGAGAGTCCAGGGTGCGGCGAGGAGAGTGTTAGGGGACAGATGGAAGAGGAGAAGGAATAGTGAGTGACGACCTTTGGCTCCAGATAAGACGTCCAAGGATCCACGGACGTCACGCTGACTCGCTGAGGTGAATATTCCTCACCTGCGGATCCTGGCGCCAAGGGATGCTGGCCTCGCCACACCCAGAAGCCACACGCGACGACGAACCTTCTATGGACCCCCCACCCACCTCCCCCGAGTCTGTCTCACGTCGGACGCCAAGGAGGCGATGTCTCTCGTCTTGGCGCCAAGGTGGTGGAGGTGGCGGTGGGGAAGGAGACGGGGGAAGCTCGTGGCCGGGTGTAGGAGGGGATGGTGGAGGCCAGAGGGAGGGAGGAGACGGTGCCTTACTCGAGGCATCGGCTGTCGCCGGCCCGTCTGATGTGCCATCAAGCCAATGGACAGTTGTCTGGGGGAGTAGTACATGGTAGTACATGGGATAGCCAGATAACACAGGACCTGCTGGTATATGACGAGGTTACCTGCTAGAAGACAGTACATGGTAGTACATGGGACAGCCAGATAACACAAGACCTGCTGGTATATGACGAGGTCATCTGCTGGAGGACAGTACATGGTAGTCCATGGGGAGGAGAGAAACAGAAGACCAGATGACCTGGAGGACAGTAATAGTGTCCTAAATTCGTAATCTCCAAAGATGGAGACAAGTGATCGTTATACATCACAGTGCCGGGGCACCAGGGTATTGGAGCTCCCTGAGGCTAGGTCAGGTCAGGTTGAGGTCTGTCTGCCACACTCTCTGGTGCCAACTTTCATGCTGGACTCATCTTCAGGAGGTTCGGAAATTCCAGTTTCCAGTCGGTGGAGCGAAAGTCCTCCTTCAGATTCTTTCGATCGATCTTCACATGTGCAGATTCTAAGCGTCTGGTAGAAAGAGAAATCCCGTAAAGAGAAGTACGGAATGTAAGAGATAATTGATTCTAAATTTTCTGATGATATTCTTTATCTCTCGGTACAGAGAACTCCTGATGAAGATTTTGGATGTGGCAAAGATGCTGCTCAGCCCTAGGGTTCACACTAAGTGTTTTTCAGAACGTTCCCATTATTTTCCATATATATATATATATATATATATATTATCCCAGGGGATAGGGGAGAAAGAATACTTCCCACGTATTCCCTGCGTGT
>JAYMFT010080031.1:0-14319 GCA_038088735.1 Panulirus argus | reverse complement strand
AGGTAATTATAACATAGGTCGACTTACGACCAGATCGACTTACGACTGGTCTGTCGGAACCGATCGCAGTCGTAAGTTGATGACTACCTGTAGTAAGCGCTTGTTGTAATCTTTATGGTAACTGCCTTGTGGACATGAAGGATCTTGGGATATGTTGAAATGGTTTGTGGTGTTGTAGTGGTTTGATGTCTCGAGCAGAAGCGGGAGAGTGTGACTTGTGTTTGTTTGGGGAGTGTGGTTTCTGATGGATGTAAGTCTGTTGGAGTTTAGGATCGAGTTGGGAGGTCAGTTGTTTAGTGCTGGTTGGGTTATTTCAAGGTACATGTGTTCTGCTCTACTTATTCTGCATTCATTCACTGCCAATACTCTGTCAATTAATATTCTTGCAAACACTTTTCCTGGGATATTTAACAGACTTATTCCCCTATAATTGCTACATACATCCTTAACACCTTTTCCTTTGAATAAAAGAACGATAATAGCTATCACCCATTCCTCAGGTACAACCTCCTGTATCCATGTTAAATCACATATAAGATATATCCACTCTAGCACACTTTCTCCTCCATACTTCAGCATTTTAGCAGTAATCCCATCCACTCCAGCTGCATTGCCTGTCTTACCTCCCTTTTTGCTATGAGCCCTAGCACTTGTATCTTCTTCCTTCCATCCTCCATACCCACGCATGTAACAACTGCTGCCTCCCCTTCTCCCACATTCATCAGTTCTTCAAAATAATTTCCATCTTTTCACTTCCTCCTTTTGATTCAGCAACTCCCCTTCCCTACTTCTCACATCAACATTTCCACTCTTACATCCACCTCTGAATGCAGAATAAATGAAGAGCAAGAGGGTTTTAGGAAAAGCAGGGGATGTGTGGATCACATTTTTGTAGTAAAGATGACCGTGGAAATGTACTTAGCAAAAGGTAAGAAGTTGTATGCAGCTTTTATGGATCTGGAGAAAGCGTATGACAGAGTCAAGTGGAATGCTTTGTGGGATGTGTTAAGGATATATGGTACAGGGGGACAACTGTTAGATGGTGTAAAAGCCTTCTATAGAGGAGCAAATGCATGTGTAAGAGTGGATGGAGTGCTAAGCAAAAGTTTTGGGATTCATGTAGGTTTAAGGCAGGGCTGTGTGATGTCATCATGGCTTTTTAATACATGTATGGATGAAGTGATACAAGAGATAAAAGCAAAACTAGGGAAAAGGGATGCAAAGATGGAGTGTGGCAGTGAGATATGGTGGCTAGTGGCAAGCTTGTTTGAGAATGATACTGTGTTATGTGCACAGAATGAAGAGGAGTTGCAGAAGGTTGTATGTGTGTTTTATGATGCGTGTAAGTAAAGGAAATTGAAGGTAAATGCAAGCAAAAGTAAAGTAAATGTTTTTGAAAGGAAACGGAGTGAAAGTATAGATTTTGTAAAACCATACAGAGTGAAAGAAGAAAGTGTACCAAAGTGTGCTGTGGATATAGGGGAAAAAAGTTGAAGTGAGGGAATCTAAGTATCTGGGAGCTGTCTTGGATAAGTGTGGTGATATGGAAGGAGAGATAAGGGAGAGAGCAGTACAGGGTAGAAAAGTCATTGAGTCCCTTAATACAATAATGAAGGGTAGAGGTGTAAGTATGGAAGTGAAAAGAGGATTAAGGGACAGCATAGTCCTCCCAGCCCTGACCTATGCAGTTGAAACACGGACATGGAATGAGGCACAGAGGTCAAGAATCCAGGCTGTGGATATGAACTATTTGAGAAGAGCATGTGGTGTGACTAGATGGAATGAAGAAAGAAATGAAAAGGTGTATGACAGATGTGGTATGGCAAGGAATGCAAAGGGAGTGGATTGCAGAGTAGTAGAATGGATGAAACGTAATACTTTGAGGTAGTTTGGGCATGTGGAAAGAATGCAAGATGGGAATTTACAAGAAGAATGTATGACAGTACAATTAAAGGGGTTGGTGTGAGTGGAAGACCACCTGTGACATGGGCAAATAGGGTGGAGGAATACTGGAGGGAGAAACAGAGGAAGAACATGTGGAATGGTGTATGCAAGGGAGTCATGTAAGGACAGGGATATGTAGAGACTCTATTGCTGAGGCCACCCCTTGATGGAAGTTCCCAGAAGGAACGGGTGTCAGAGATATAGAGAGATAGGTAGAGAGAAAAAGAGTGGCCCCATTAGTACATGAGTTAGCTATAGTCTATTCAAGATGGAAGACAGAGAGAAAAGTTGGGTCAGAGAAACTGATGGATATGCTTCAGGTTAAGGCCCAAAAAGATTTACATGCAGGAGAGGTCATGTCAACACATTTTCCTGTTTAGATGGTGTGCTCAATACAATGTCCCTGATACACCAGGCATCAGATCAAGAGTAAACAAACCACGACTGGGGGGATAAAGAGTCGGTAGGAAAGATGTAGAACTTCACTCCAGCTGAGATATCCTCTGTTACATGGTCAGCAAAGATAGAGGCACCCTGGCCAGTAAAGCAGTACTGGTTCTATGGATAGTCAGTATAAAAGTTGTGGAAGCTCAGAGTTCTCCCAAAGTTCCAGAGTTGACATTTCAAGGGGGCTAGGGTTGGTGAAACCCAAAGGGCAAAAACAACATGGGGAAATTATAGTGGGAAGGTTCAGAGGTGAAAAACAAAAGCATTCAAGTGTAATGATAAAGAGTTTGTAACAATCGCAAACTCGCACTGGGTGTTTGAATATTTGGTTCTGATCAATAATGGGGTTAAAGGGAAGGGGCCTCAACTTAACTGGGATCATCCAGAGTACCGCCCAACCAATCTTTGTGGTGTACATTGAAATCCTCTACATAAAGAATTTCAGCTTGTGGACATAAAGAGAGCAATGCTTCACAGCTAGAGAAAGTGTATTTGTGTGTGTGTGTGTAGGGGAGGGTTGGCACAGGAGACATAAAAGTAAAGTTATAGATGGCAAAGAAATATCAAAACAGATGGCTTCAAAGCTAGGCAATTCAAGATCCAAGACATGAGCAATCAGTATTTTTGTACTGCATAATCACTGCCCTTGAAGCAAAAATGATGGTAAAGGTTACAGTTAGATATTTAATAGTGTATAGGATAGGCAGCCTTAGACCAATAGGTTTCAAAGAAGAAGAAGGAAGGTGCTCAAAAGAGAGAAGGTCAGATTTGAGAATGAGGTATGGCAGGAAAGGGGAGAATTTAAGACAGAGGATGTTCCAGAAATGGAGCGAGAGACAGATCTAGAAGCAGTGTCAGAAGAGGTGGCGTGTGTCTCAGTTGCCTGATGATGGTCAAGGATGCCCAGGGAATGAACCAGCTCTCCTCAACCAGTGGCATTGTTCTGACTTAGCAATGAGGAACATTGTTTGGATGTATTTCCATTTGAGTTGCATTGGAAAAGAGAGGAAAATTTAGAATTCAGGGTACAGAATTGCATGAGTTGCATGTTGTCAACTGTAAAATGTGACAGAGAAAGTGGGTGCTTGTGGTTTGAATGCCAGTGACACCCTTGCAGGTGAGTGTAGAAGAAAAGACAGCCATCTGGACCAGGGGGTTGAATGTTACAAATTACTGCACTCCCAACTTTAGCCCTCGTGATACCTAGGTGGTATATAGCTGCCTGTCACCTACAACCTATATATTGAGTTTATGTCTTGTCTGAAGCTAAGAAAGCTCAAGACCAGTTATTTGAACCTGACAAGTGAAATGGTACAACAGTCAGTCAGATGGTAAATCAGCCATTTTACAAAGGTGGTGGCCACACACTCATACTTTGCATAACCCCTTCCCTGCTGATGGCCTGTACATGGTTCCAAAATTATTTTTTCCCATTCATTGCAGCTCACTGGTATAAGATCAACAGATTTTGAACTCCATACACCTAAAACAAAGGTGCCAAATAATAAGTGATAAATTTGATTATCATCTACACAGGTTTGCTGTACAAGATGTTTATATGTCTAGAGCCTTTTCTTATTATCATGTAATAAGATGTCAGGAGACAGTGTATGACAGCTTCAAGCTTCTACATTAATGCAAATAACACAATTACACGGATGAAATCATCAACAGAAACTGACATGCACAAATTGAGCAAGTTTTCTGATGAAGGTGACTGGTTAGGTCCAGAGGGTCTGAAAGATGGCACAAACAGCAGTGCTCATGAAACAAATAGCAGTGAATGCCCTTGCCACATAGTTATGCATGAATACATCAACTGGTCAGTACTAGCTGATAAAAGTAACTTCAACACTTGTCAGCCAATATGATCTAATTTCTTATGCTACTGGATATTACATGTTCTAGGGTTGAGGCTGCTGATGTGAACTATCTGAGGACTGCTTGTAGTGCCAGCAGATGGAATGGAATAAGTAATAATGACATTCACAGGAGATGTGAGATGTCAAAGAGAGGGGACATCAGATGTGGTGTCACAGAGTGGGTTAAGAGAAATGGTTCAGTTTGGTTTGGACACATGAAGTGGAAGCACTATGATAAGTTCACTATCATAAGTTGGTAAAGAAGACATATAGGAGTGAGGCAAAAGGAAACACAATGAAGAGATGACAGCTGGTATTCTTTGGGGAAAATGAAGAAACACTGGAAAGAGAACCCAGAAAAATGTCTGAGGATGGAACAAACTAGGAGGCTGAGTTTTGGTACGAGAGTCTAGAGATTTTTTCACCATGGCTATCCCTCCAGCAAAAGAGGTTTCCAAGGGGAGGCATGGCATCGGATATATTAACATATGAATGCCATCAACATACAATTCAACCAGTATTTTTAAAATCTTTTGAAAATACTTACAGGGGGTGGCATAAATATGAATGAAAGATGAAAAATCAGGCAGCCAACTATAAAAATGACTTGAAAGGCACCTTACAAAATGCGATTGGAAGTAACAAACCGAGAAACTTATATGCATGGAAGGCTGTTTATTACTTGTCCATGATGTTTTGTTTCACATGATTAAACAACAAGTATCTATGAAATTACACTTAAGTTTTATGAACAGGCAATAGCATTCTTGACATCAAAATAGTACATACCAGTTCTCTAAGTGAAGAACAAATGCTTGAGACAATTTCAAGAAAATATCTAGGTTCTTCATAAGATTGGAGCTTCACAAATAAGGCAAATATCTTATTGATTAGCTTGTTCCTTTATCTCTAGTTGAGCACTGCTTGATGTGATAATGAACAAACATGATACTCTTCTTCCTCTGGTGAGAGGTTTTAAGGTCTGTACTAACTTGAGTTTTCATTTTGTTAGCTTACAGCCAATGAATGCATGGTAAAAAGCATGGCTATAATGAAAGGACCATGACTGAAAGCTCTTTTCTTAAATAATTTGTTAATACTACAACTTCTCAAATCAATCCACAAACTAATAGCCATGCTGCTCTATATATCATCACATTTTTCCCTCCTCTTTATGGAAACAGGACAAAAAGATGAAAAAATCTATTCTGCCTACCTGTTATTTTTAATTCCCAATGCTATTTATATGGGGGTGCATTAAGTGCTTACATCTTTTCAAATTATTATCACATCCTCAACTCAAGTCCAGTGTGCTTAAGTGAAACATGGACTTCCATGCTAACATAAGCACTTCTTACTTTCTTTTTTATTTTCACACTAATGCAGATCAATTTGTCATATAAAACTAAATTCTCCATTCATTCCTCTACCTCATACAAAACATGACTCCAGTGCACACAATCAAAGACCAGTTGTATGGCATTCCTATCTGAAATGCAAAAGGCTACATGTACTGGACAAATTGCTACTGCAGATCTCAGAATCTGAAAAGAATTCAGCAAAATCCAAGAAAATATACAGAAAAGCTGGAAATATGGGAGAACTTATGCTTATATTATATGTAATAAGATAAATCAGATAACCAATCAAATGGATTTGATGATACAGTAAATGTAATAGTAAGGATTACTATATCATGTGTAGCCTATGCAATGTTTGGAAATAAAATGAGAGCTATTGTACCTACAATTTGCTTGTCATTCCCAAGAAAGGATACTAAATGTAAATGTCATTTATCAATTTCTTGGGCATAACCGGACTCCGCCTGCACAAGGTTACACCGCAAGTGAAAAGTCACCTTTGGGGAGGCTGTATCATCATTGGTAGAACTGTCTTGTCAAAGCACCTCTCACTTCAAAGGAGTCCATCATTTCCTTTTACTGAAAGTAGTGCAGCCTTGGGGCTGCAGGAGCTCTTGAAAAGAGGTCCTGGGTATTACAATGACTCTTTCTCAGAAAAGGGCCCTGGGCAATGCCAGGACTCTTTCTCAGAAAGGAGTAATGGAGCAATCATAAATGAATAAGTAAATGAAATTCTTATCTAATTATGTAGCACAAATATTTAACGAAGAGTATGACCTTTGAAAGCAATTATCAAGGTGGCTGCAGTAGAGGAAAAAAAAAAGTACAAGATCTCTGTTCTTTTAACCCTTAAACAGCGGCTAACATCAATTCATGTGCTAAATTTTCCTACCTCTGTTTAGATATCCAGCTGACTTATCATAACATTAAAAGTCTATAGGGGTCTCTTCTAACACCAAAAAGGTACAAAACAATTCTGCTCTTCTCAGTAAAAACCAATACCATAAGTGCATGGTTATACAGCATAGTGACGCTTCAGAAAATACATAGAATGTTGGATGACCTAAGTTAGTAAGAGGATCACTGATGATACGTATCACTTGGTGAAGAAAGTGAAGAAGAAAAACATACTTCTGTGAAGAAATAAGCGATTTACAGGGTGATTTTAGTGACATTAGGGGGAGAGAAGCCTGTAAGGGAAGCATCCCCACTGAACTCCCTTTTGTAGAAGTAATTAGTAACAACTGGAACTATTTTCTCTTTTAGCAATCTGAGGATAATGTAGAAATTTGCAAACAAATGATAGGTAAAGAGCTACTATATTTCCAAAAGAAATCAATCTCCAATATGCTCCCCACATGTGCCAGCCATTCGATGCACTGACATTTATTTGTAGTGTGAAAGGTATAATATTTCAGCTTCTATCCATGTTATTCCCCACTAACACTGCACCTGCGTATAAAATTTGAGCAGGGTGGTCAGTAAGAATGAATAAATAACACCTTTTCTTTCTTTCCATACATGCCAGCCAGTCTCACCTTAAATGTTAGTGTGAAAGGTATGATATTTCTAAAAATAATCAAGTTATTTTCCGCAAACACAGCGCCTATCTGTAGTTATAGTACAGCTGGAAAACAAGCTCAACATATAATTCACAACACCATTCGGGCACTCACTCATCACTGGATCAGGCCATAACAAAGGTATTAATATAACTTTCTATGTATTTTCAGTTACTTTTGAATGTTTGTCCTTCCATAAAGGAAAAACAAAATTTTAATTTTTTTCACACTGCAGACCATGCCCACTGTTTAAGGGTTAAATGTCAGGTTTATTACTTAGCAGCATTATGTAAAGAGCGCAACAACAGATGATGTAAAACTATTGGGATGGATATCATAATCAATTATACTTACTCATTGTGCTTTCTGCATATATGAAGGAATTATGTTTGGAATGTTTTGAGAGCTTCTCACCTATCTTGTCAATATTCTGACTTCCTGTGTCTTCTGTAGTGGTTGCTGTCCCTACAGTCTCTTTATCCAACTCCTCCTAGGAATAACAGTAATGAATGAGGACATACAGCATGGTTAAAATTTACTAACCCTGCAGACTCACAACTAAGCTATTGAATAAATGTGAAAATGAAATAAACTAACTTTGAAATAAAACTATTTCATGTGGCATATACAAATAAAACCAGACTTTATGCATATCAAAAATTATGTTTTTTCTAGTTCAAACAGTAGTATTAAAGCTATGACAAATATTCAAACGATGTTTTGATAAATCTAGCAGAACTGTGATACTGAGAAATCATGAATAATTTTCTAGAAAAGATACATACCCATCAATTGTCCTTGTATCATTTCTTAACCTTTGCAAGGCTTTTACATGAGGAACCATCAAAAAGGAAGATACAGTATTGTATCTCAATTTCTTAAGAAAAGCATGAGACAGCTTATTAAATAAAGAGTCATGATCAGAAGAGAACAATTCTGGTCAGTTTACCCAAATATAAAAGGATAACTCAACAGCATCCTCTGTTTCTTCAATTTACAGTATCTAGTAAGAGCTTTACTACTGATATACAGCTGGTACTTGGGTTAACATGCATCTGGATGATGTCCAGTCAGAGACTTCCAGAACAAGCTTTTGTGATCATAACACACTGCAGACCCAGGCAAAGGCACTCCCAAAGAATGTCACATACCTATACATTAAAGATTACCATCTACATGCATATGCTGGCATGCTGTAAAATACTGACAACACTGACATCCATGAAAACAACAATGACTTAAGTATCAGGATCACTGCATACATTCTAATACACTTCATAGTGAGCTTAATTCAATTCAGAAAATAATTGGAAAAAATCATGTAAATGTGACATTCACCTTTCATGATTATTGGTAAAGATAGGTCAAGAGCTTTCACACATACAGCAACACTTTTAATGATTCTGGAAATCAACTGCAAAAACTCATCTGAAAAAAAAACTCGACTGATCATAGTTCTAATATGTGGTAGTATTATAAAATTCTCTTGAGTGCGAGTTATATAAATAAAATGTAAATATTTCTTCTATACTTTTATCACACCACTGAATCCTATTCATATGTCAATAACTATGTTTGCTTTCCATACTGTTATTTTGATTTGATTCATTATGTAGTCAAGGTATCACACATAAAATCAGTATGCTGATTAATAAACATAATTTTCATGAATTAATCATATATCAGTGATAAGCATATTAAGGAATAACTCAAATTTGATAATGAAATTTTTTTTACTTATTAACACAATCATGCTGTGTCCAATTTACTGAATTAGGCTTTGAATGATATCATATGAAAACCTAATTCCTAAAACAATGGTCATGCTATCCTGAGGTAACTAGCTTCCTAATTCAGTCAAACAAACTTAAGTATGCTTGGTTCAACCACTGACAAGGTACTGTAAATAAGGCTGGCCAACCATGATTTGGTGTTGTACTGCTATATAGCAGTTACCATGATACCCCATGCTGTAAACGCACCTCCAAATTTTGAAACATGTAAAAGAAGTAAAAAGGAAGTACAGACACAAATTCTGGGTTGACATGGTTGGGATGGCAGGTCTTGTCTCCAAAACTGAATCAGGTCATATAAAAGAAACAGTCTTTTGTGATAAAAACTGTTTTCCTAAACTTAACTACTGAGATAACCTACAGGGAAGTGGCTGCTAAGCAATTTGCATGTAATAAAATATGTTTCTGTAAAGGACTGGAAAGGGAATTACCATTATCTGAGCTATTACTTGGCTATCTAGTTAACTGCTTGAATGAGCATTATTATGCCAGGAGGACCCCTTTGGTGATGCAAAAGAAATTGAAAATGTGAAAAAGAAATAGTCCTAATTCCTTTTGTATGTTTAAGGTTTACATATTTCCTTCATCTCAACTTGTTGCTGTGAACTCTGACAAGGTATGTTCCATAAAACAAAGAAAAATTCCCATACCCAGCTCATTACCTATATGACTATAAAGAAAGGGCTGTCACTATTTTGCCTTGTATGAACTTTCAACATTTTCTATAATTTTGATTAATGAAGTATCTTGTGTATGAAGCATTTTGCGTATGAAACAGGTTTGAATAGAGACCTTGGTCTCAACTGACAAATCAATCAAATATGTAAAGTGAAGAAGTAACAATGACTTTAACAAGTGAAGAATTCTATGCCTCAGTCTAACACACTGGATATTGGTTGATAATAACAAAAAAAGGGGGGCTAAGTGATGTTGCAGAGGCTGTGTACCTTATCCAACCTATTAAACTAGAAAAGGCATGATGATGACAGATAGATAGAGAGAGATATAGTTTAGTTACAAAGTTTCATAAGCTGTAAAAACTGCTGAAACCTAAAAGATGGGGATGCCATCAAAAAAATGTAACCTCAAACCACTATGCTTGTCAATATACTAAAACCAAACTGATACTTATTACCATGCCACTTAACCACTGATTTACACTACCCTCCAAAAATTGTCAACCACTGAAGCCACTGACAGCCTGGGAGGTCAGGAGGTCAGGTTTCTCACTGCCTACTTAATGCAAACAAATAAGCAAGCCAACCCCTTTTTGTGCAGTAACCAATTTGTCCACTATGAGGAAAGAGCTGTGCACCACTGGGGCCCCATCTCTTAAATTTCCTTTGCTATCATACAACCCTTAAACTCTACACAGTTAACATTTACTTTTATATCACTTTGCTTATTTCATTTATCTACAAAAGTGACAGGTTTATATTCAGCAGCTATTTCAAGGGCCTGCTCAACATATTAGGCTCCACAAGCTTTATTACCCACATGTGGGTAATGTAAAATGGTAAAAGAATGAAACCAAGAGTACAGGAATTGTACTTTTGGTCACTTGACCACCATCTCATATGTAAAAATAATGTAGTATTCATTGTGGAATGAATGTGGTTCAAGTGACCGACTGAAACCCTCAAGAATACACTCATTTACTTCTATGGTGCACTAGAGAATATATTTGTCAAAATTCACATATAAGTATCACTTAAACCTAATGGCTGACAGGGCTTGCTTCCTGGGCACTAAACAAGCACTAACAGATATAGGTTGTTGGGGCAGGAGAAAATAAATAAGTAAACTTAAATGCAGTTCCACAAACTGGATGTTTCTACTTTGAGGGGACCCATATTGATTTGGAACGAATACAAAACAGCCCTTAAAAGGGGATGGTATGAGAAGCATTGCCAAAGCAAGTTTTACTTTAGGCGACTTACATAGCTGCTCCATGCTTGACAACAATGTCAACTGAAAATATGAATACTTTGCTGCTTAGCAACTAAAACACATGCCAGAGCTCTAACTGGTCACAAGTGAATCATCTATTACTGGAGGATTGTATAAAGACTTTAAGAGGACAAGCAAAAAAAAGGAGAAAAAAGATCTACCTAAAACTGTCAGCAATGTACAGCATGATAAACTGGTCCATCTTGAAAAGTGAGACGTTAGTCGAGCAAAGGTATCACTGATTTTCCCATTGTTTCATGTTTGGAATCCTTAACCTAATTCTGACTCTTTTATCACTATATCATCATTAAATCCAGTTTCATGGATGGATTAGATATGTATGCACAACTTAACACATCACTCATAAACATTTTTAACTGACTAAATTTTCACATACATTAGGTATCTGGTCTTTTTCAGTTTTCACTTTGCACACCAAACTGATTTATCAACAACATCTTTATTCACACCACCCATGCACCAAACTGCTTGCATTGCATTTGATCCTAAATAATTTCTTTGGCATCCCTACCCTACTTGATTCTACCACTTTGTTCATATAGTTTTCCCACTGTCTATCTCTACTCTTTGTACTTTCAACTGTATGACTATACATATATATTTGCCTTATCTATCTATCACCTGCTTTATTTTCTATGTTCTATGGCAATTCTATTCTACAAAAAAATTCATCCATACAACATTCTAATTATATTCTACTTACACTTCTCACATCTTCTTTCATATATCATTCTCCTAAGTCTAACTACACTATACAGTTTATTCAACTCTACTACTCTCATCTTTTATCTTTCATGACCTACATTCACTGTAATTGGGTTTCACATTCATACATCAGTGGTGGAATAAGTACTCCTTTAAGCTAGATTCTTGCATAATATACCCTTCATTTCTTTGCATTTACCCAAGCTTTTAGTGTACCTCCATTTTTTCTCCTGTGCACACCTTTTCATTAAGATTCAACAGTCCCACTAACATGCTTAATGAACTTTGCTCCAAAACACGAAAACTCATCCACAGCCTCCAATTCTTTACTTTTAGAATGATATTTTTTACACTGTGACATCCCAGTCTTGCAAAAACTAGAATGGAAGAGAACTGAAGCTGCTACAGATGTTGTATGCAGGCATTGTTAAGCAAATGGCTGTATCAAAGGAGGACATGGATACTGTGGAATAATGGGGTCAATCTGATGAAGTACAAGGGAAGAAGATGCTTGATATGAATATGATTGCAAGCAAATCTTTAACATCTAAAAGAGATGGGATACCACTGTGTAAAATTTGACTCCTGACATCATCAATATTCATAGAATTCCATCATATGGATTATCACATGTGCAGATTTTGAACTGAATCACTTGAAATTCATTGAACATGTGAAACAGATAAGAGAATGACTGAATTTTCAGTAATGAACAAAACTACTGATGAATCATAAATATAAATGTTTGGTTTCAAATGTTGGAATCAAGATTACTTCTTTCTGACCATGTTTTTTTCATTCATTTTATGTTGAAGGCTCCAGTCACAGACAAAAGTCCACATCAAGGATGGGCCTTTATTGAAATATAGAGAGAATTATGAAATGGAAAAAGAAAAGACAAGGGAAAGTATTTACAAATTTTTGAGAACGCAAAAGACCTGTCTTTTGAAATGTGCTGGGTCATTTTTATTGGGAAAGACATGAGAAGATAATAAGTTACAAAGCTTTGATGTGTAGGGAAAGAAGCAGGTATCAAAATGACCCACTCTTGAGTCACCGATGGCCACAAAATAATCATGTGACACAGCAGCTTGCCGAGTATTGCATGACCTAGCTAGTGGTGTGGGCACACAAGCAGCCAGCTCTCAGGAGCAAAAACCAAAGTAATACCTTTAGAAGAGGGATAGTGAACCAACATTGCAGTGTAGTGCAAGGGGGTCAAGCTTGGAAGTTTACATAAGTTTAAAGAAGGCCTGATTGGCCCATGACTGGGTTGAGTGTTAAAAAAAAATTTAACTTGACAAGAAAATGTACTTCTGCTCAGCAACTCTTTAAGCTACTACCGACTCCCCGACAAGAAAATGTACTTCTCAGCAATTCCTTAAGCTACCACCGACTCCCTTTTGCTGCACATTAGCCATCTACTGTCCCTATTACCACTGTCATTTATAGTTTAATTCTGGCGTTTTTCTCAGAGTACACCCGAATTTATAAAGTATTTGTCTAAGTGAATTTTGAAGGTATGTATAGTCTTAGCATTCACTATGTTTGACGGTAACTTATTCCAGTGCTCAACATACTTATAGGAAAAGAAGCTTGTTTCCACATCCACACATCTTTTAGCTTTCAGCTTTATTCCATTTGTCCTAGTAACCGTATTTTCTTGTATTTCAAAACAATGTTCGTGATATACGTTATCGAAATTGTTCAGAATTTTGAACACTTGGATTAAGTTGCTGCAAAGTCTACGTTTTTTAAGGGAGAAGAGATCTAAACGTTTTAGCCTCTCTTTGTATACCAGATTTCTAAGGGATGGGATAAATTTTGTCACATGTCTTTGTACTTGCTCTGATTTTTCCTTGTCTTTTTTATAGTTTGGGGACCAAAACTGGACTGCATATTCAAGGTGTAGTCTTACGAAAGAATTAAAAAGTGTGAGAATTGTTTCTGAAGCCTTGCAATCTATATTCCTGGCTATGAAACATAACATTTGGTTGCCTTATTTACTTGCTTCTTGACACTGTTTAGTGTACTTCAGATTGTTGCTAATGACAACTCCAAGATCCTTTTTTACGTTTACTTTAGTTAGAGAGTTTCCAAATAGTTTGTAGTCGTAATATCTTGTCTCCAAAGTGCATAACTTTACACTTATCTGCATTAAACTTCATTTGCCATCTGTCTGACCAGTCTACTAGTAAGTTAAGATCTCTTTAAAACATTTCACTGTCCCCAATGTTACAGTTCTACCTACTAGATTAGTATCATCAGCAAATTTGGAGATCTTAGATATGAGACCGAGTTCTAGGTCATTAATGTATATCGTGAAAAGACTGGGGCCTAGGACTGACCACTGTGGCACACCACTCGTTACGTCTAGCTAATCTGAGGCTTCACCGTTTAATACAACATGCTGCTTTCTTCCGGTAAGCCAGTCTCTGATCCATATATGGAGTACTTCACCGATTCCATGTGCTTTGATTTTTTGTAAGAGTCTCTTGTGAGGTACTTCATCGAAAGCCTTTTGGAAATCTAAATATCCTACATCAGACAGTACTTTTTCGTCCCAATTCTGATATTTTATTTATTATCCTTGATTGCTGTTTCCCGTGTCAGCGAGGTAGCGCCAGGAAACAGACGAAGAAAAACCCATCCCCCCCGCATACACACATATATA
>JAYMFT010080020.1:0-14320 GCA_038088735.1 Panulirus argus | reverse complement strand
TATATATATATATATATGTGTGTGTTGTGTGTGCGTGTGTGTGCGTGTGCGTGCGTGTGTGTGTGTGTTGGGGAGGTTCGAGAGGCCGAGAACATGGTATATGCCAAAACAGAAAAAAATATCGAAATCCACGAAAAGTCCCTAGTTTGTTTTCCCAGCAACACACATCCCCGCAATAACAACACGCGTAAATTACCTGCCTTGGGAACATAGACCCTTCTTGCCCTGGGGTCCCCAGCCACTGGCTTTGATTGAAGGGGCGATGGCCAGATAACGCCGGCAAGAGGCGCCGTCTTCGCCCTTGTTGCAGGGCGTCAGGGGGCCGTAATCGGAATGGCACGCCTCCCATGCCCGGTGTCATATCTAGCTAAGGATTTCAAGCCGTAATAAAATAGGTTTTTAGGAGAGTTTGTGTGGCTTGGCGAGGACGTATGGCGGCCCTTGTTGTGGTCTGTCAATACCGTGTTGTTTATGGCAATAGTCTTACCTCGGTGCTGTCGTGCGTGTGTGTGTTGGTTTGCGTTTGAAGGAGGTATAGAGAGAGCATATAGAAAGGCTACATATAGAAGAGAGGTATGGATATATATATATATATATATATATATATATATATATATATATATAACATGTACACGACTCTATGGAGGTCCAACCAGCTTGGGACACTCTATCATTCATTCTGAATCATATTTTCTATACTTTTTCATATATGCGTGTGCGTAGAATTACCAATTTGGAATTGCCTATTTGTACGGTTCGAGGAGGGAGTTTTAGAGTCGTGTGTGTGTGTGTGTGTGTGTGTGTGTGTGATTATGCAATCATTAATTCATGTATGCATATCGCCTCTCCTGCCGAGGCCATCAGACATCCCCCAAGAGGTGCTGGAGGGGGGGAATGTGGCGCCATCACCAATTCCAGCCACTGTACAAAACCATCTGTCTTCCTCTACGGCAGGTTACTGCGGCAGCGGCAGCAGCAGGAGGAGCCGCCGCAGCCGCCGCCGCAGCCGCCGCCCGGGCCCCTGGCGCTGCGGGAGACAAAAGAATCACCACAGACGCTTCGGGTTCGACTCTGGTATTGGACGATGATAAAATCGTCGAAAGGAACTGTCGGGGGGAAAGAGAGATAAACTCTTGCTCTCTCTTGACGTTAATAAGAGTGATATATTGACGATGATGTTGGTGCATATTACAAGAGAAAATAATATATTTTCTCCCCTAATGTTGGATTTACGTGGAGAAAAAAATGTCTTAAACGTCGGAGGAAGACATGGCCTCCTCTGGGTACGATATAAAGCCTCCCGGCCAGTCCTCACCCTTCCCCAGGAGAGTCTCGTACCCCTAGTCCGCCTCGCAAGGGCTCTTCCTCCTCCTCCTCCTCCTCCTCACACCCCTCCACACACACACACACACACTCCTTTGCCCCCACACCCGAATCATCGACTCACTTCCATCCATTCCTTCCGAGACGGGTGCCTCTCCTTCTCTCTCTCTCTCTCTCACTCTCTCTCTCTCTCTCTCTCTTTCTCTCTCTCTCATCACAAACTACTCACAACACCGTCACCCAAGAGTCTCAAAACTTTCGAATGAACTCTGAAGAAATTCGTGACTGACGTCAAGTCCGCCATAAGGAGGAGCAGACGACGACACCGGCCTTTTCAACAAATGGTCAGTGACCCCCTCTGTGATGTGCGACAGTTTTCAAGCCGACCGCTGGCAGCGGGCGCGTGCCGCTCGCCGACCAGCGACTTCGCTGCCACACGCACGAAAAATATCTCGACGTTAGTGACCCAAGAACTCATACACATTCATCAAGACCTCATATATTCTGCGGATGAGAGACTAAGTGATTCGCCTGCAAATCTTTATGAAAACCAAACCCTTAACTTTGTTAATATTTCGTACAGAGACACGGACATGCGCACGAAAGAGGGAGGAACAACTGCGCAACTATAACAAAGACCTCCTTGAAATGAGTCTATAAATCTCGCAATATACTTCTCGTACGTCAACATCCAAGGACTCAAAAACAGTGAAGAAATCTAGTTGATAAACAGCTCATTAACGAATACGAGAGCGAGGCCTTCAGCTCTATACGAATCTCGTGCGAAAGACGGGAGTCGAATGTGTCCAGACGCTCCTCAATGGCTTCAGGCGTGATGGAGGACACGAGGCCAGGTAGTGGAATCTGGACTCTTATACGATGCACTCATTTGCACCAGATTGTTCAGGTCCTCAGACGATGCAGTGGAGGTGCCACTCACTGGAAATTGAAAACCATAAATTGATAATTTGCTCTTATGTGAACACGGCCAGATACTGGACCGCATTAATTAAAACAGAGCAATTACGAGGAGTTTAAACCTGCAGTGAGAGAGTCTGGGAAATCCTTTTCCGAATCTAATCCTTCTTCTTGGGAGGCTTCAACCTACCGCAACACGTGGGGTGCTGAGAGGAAGTGACGTGGCTCCTGAAGGACCTGCTGGTATCAGCTAACCATGAACGATCACGCGCTAGAGAAATATTCTGCCTTTTTTGCAGCAAATGCGCCTCGTACCAACGCACAGCAGAATCAACGAAGAGGGAGATTATCTTGGGTTTACGTTCCAGAAAGACGAAGGCATACACGCCACAACCTCAGCGTCGCGGAGGCAGCACCCTCGCGCCACGACCTGAAGAAGGCGCAGACGATCCGGACCAAACCTCGAGCTCTCCCGCAACGCTGAGGACCACAGCGTGCGACGCCCACCCGATAACAGCAGTAGCGTAAACTGGCTGGAGATAAGCAGAGAACTGTCCTCCATTTCCCATTTGACGACATGTGTAGACATTCTCTACCCTCTGGGGCTCTGTTTACCTCCCTCTACCCGGCCAAGCGGAGGCGATCTGGCGCACGGGGGTAAAAGGACAGTTTGGCGAGGGGCTCAAGAGAAGGAGGCGGAGGAGAAGGAGGAGGCGAGGAACAAACCAACGTCTCCCAACCCTCACCGTGCATGATCAACCCGCCCCCCTCCCCATCAATCAATCACGGATTCGACAATCTAATCCATGGCTCATGACTGGAAACGACCACCCAATCGCACATCAGTTCACTCAGCCTAACGAATTAAGACAGTCTTAAGATATGGGGGTGTGGGGTGTGGAGTACCCCTCACTCAGCCCTCCCCTCCACTCTCTCTCGATTCCAAGGAACCCCTTCCCCCCCTCCCTCCAACCCATCAGATGAGGGCCCCACAAACATGCCCTTAAACTCACACTCTCCAGTTTTAGTACTCAGCGTTAAAGGGAAGGAGGAAGGGGAGGGGACATTGTCCCAGGGGACACACACAACAACAACAACAATGTTCCAGGACACACAGAACGATTGTTCCAGGACACACACAACAACTGTCCCAGGACACACACAAAAACTGTCCCAGGACACACAGAACAGTCGTCCCAGGGTCACACACACAAAAACTGTCTACCTCTGGAGCAAGAACCTGCACAAAACCTGCCTTAACAAGGGGAGAACACACATCAGTGAACAATACTACCCCCAAGTTATCCAAGAAACATCAGTGAACAACGAGCCAGTTATCGAGGACTCATCAGCAAACAATAGGCCATCATACAAATATAACGTAAATACAATTACCGCAAATTAAGAACATGGCCGCCCGCACAACCTGATCAATATCCACACACACACACACACACACACACATACACACACACGACAAAAACACCCACCAAAATATTAAACGCCACGTTGCCAACGCTTACGAGGAAATCATAAACAACGCTAATTAACGCAGCGGAGGGAAGGAGAGAGAGAGAGAGAGAGAGAGAGAGAGAGAGAGAGAGAGAGAGAGAGAGCGAAGCAAGCACAGGGGTGAAGCGACCTGACTGGAGAGGGCGACGGGCTCCGCCACCAGCCCGTTGAGTACAACGACTAAACCCCGTGAGTACGACGACTTAACCCCTTGAGAACGACGACTTCACCACCTGGGCACGACTTCACCTGTCCGAGGACGACGACTAGAGTCATCCTGCTTCAAAAGGGTTAAACCCTCGTGCCCGAAGGGTTAAGTATTGGGACGGATGCAACAACGACGCGTCGACGGGCTGCACGTAACACTGGGACCCCTGATCGCAACATTACGACCCTCTGCATGGTGGCCTTGCCTCTGCCCTTATCCCTTAAGGTCTTGTCAATGGCCCTGGAGGTGGTGGTGGTGGTGGTAGTGTTGGTGGTGGTGGCAGTGGTGGCGGTGGAGTGTTGGACAGTGTTGGAGGGAGCGGAGTGTAACGATCGGAGGGCAGAAGGGCTGCCCCCATCAGGCACCATCAGCTCGGGCGCCACGGCCTCGGCTGATCCATCATCACGCACGCATCCGGCCGGGGCAGATCCTCCGGGAGGGGGGGCGCGGGGAGAGAGAGATCCTCCACATGGGATAAGAATAGAGCCGTTCCTGAGGGGGCGGGGGCCTGGATGGCAGGAGGGAGGGAGAAACATGTAAAAGGGGACAATACGAAGGGAGGAAAGGGAGAGGCACCGCCCTAGATGGACGAAGGGAGAGAGGAGGCAATAATAGTGAGAAAGGGTGTAGAAGACGCTGCTGGGGTGATGAAGGGCAGGGTCACTGCTGCGAGTGAAAGAGAGAGATAGAGTCACTGCTGTGAGTGTTGGGGGAAGAGGCACTGCTAAGGGGGACTGCAGGAACACACACCTCTTGCTGCCAAAAATGAGCGGAAAAAGAAACGCGTATATAAAAAACGATTGGAGGAAAGAGACATCAGAAATAGAAAATACTTCTCACTCTCATCTAGGTTGAGAGAGGCATAGTCTTTCGGCCTTGAGGCTCTGTTTCCCTTAGGCTGTGATGTACCAGGGCATTTCAGAAAGGTGACTTGATGCTTCCCTACAATCATTCCTTTATCTTAACGTCAGGGACAGAAGAACACTCCTGCCGAGACACCGTGTCGCCCTCAAGGTATCCATAGTGAACGTCCCAGTAAATGCAGTAGGGATTTTGGATCAACCACACAGCCCAGCGCGACCCAAGATATAGCAAGTCTCCAAAGTTTTGGTCAGTAACTATGAGAGTTTACTGCCTCCTGCTGTGGGACAGCGACTCACGACCTCCTCACATAGAGACGGTTAAGAGATCATTTGACAAAGGCATTCAAAGAGATTATCGAAAGGCTTCGAGACTCTTGCTCGAAGCAGCTTTTATGAGATTGGATCAGTCTGATTTCACTTGTGGTAATGGATTCAAATTCGTGTGACTTCAAATGAAGCAAAGTACATTTTCGCCAACAGGACTGCTGACAAATGACAATATTAACCACTAAGGGCAGCTGTAAGCTAAATACATTTAACAAATCCTTTGCTGCTTGTCCACGACTGACATTATTTGAGCTTCCACACCTATAAGTGTGCAAGATACAAGTACACAAGTAGGCATATAACTTTACTAGATGTAAGTATTTC
Source organism: Panulirus argus (assembly GCA_038088735.1). Classification (NCBI taxonomy): domain Eukaryota; kingdom Metazoa; phylum Arthropoda; class Malacostraca; order Decapoda; family Palinuridae; genus Panulirus; species Panulirus argus. Next base: position 8,845 of record JAYMFT010080020.1, on the reverse strand, counting down.
TCATTGAGTCGTTAGTCTGTTTCTTTTTGCTGATACAGCACGAAACTTCTGGTCTTCTGCTGCCGTCATAACTAGCCTCACGAGAACCCACTGGTCTGCTGCTCTCTGCTTTCCCTTTCTGTTCCCTCGCGATACAAACGTCTCATGAGAAACCCTCAGACCTTGTAAGAGCAGCATCGTTGTACTGAACTGGTAGCCGACATCACACACACACACACACACGGGGCTGCTCTGACGAAGAGATCGTCTTCCTCAGATCTCTCTCTTTCTCTCTCTCTCTCTCTCTGTCCATCGTCGCTTTTGCTCGACTCTCTTTTTCGAGTCATCACAGCTGTTTTTAGCGTCATCCATCTCTCCAGTGTGTCGGCGTGGCACGTCTCCCTCCATCTCGCCCATTCACTGGGACCGTCCGGCTCCCCCGAGGGAGAGGGGCTCCTACCACCACCACCGCCGCCTCCACCCTCCTCCTCCTCCTCCTCTCCCCTCGCCTCCTCCTCCTCCTCCTCCTCCTCCCACGCTTCCCCTCTTATGGCAAGTAATGAGGAGGAACAATCTGGGTGGAGGGAATGACCACAGGCCGACCCTCTCTTGCTGCCTCCTTATCTCCCCACCCACACACACACACTACCACATCGCCACCCACACACCACCCACCCACACCACAGTGCCACCCACAACTCACCCCCCTCCCCCATCTGCTGCTCCTCAACCTTGCTACAGGGATTCGACCCGAGATCACTGACTCCACCACTGCCCAGCACCTGAGTTGGATTGTCTCCCCGGGGGGTGGGGGGGTACATCCTACATAACCAGGCACATGAGGGATGTTCACTTACATGATTTGCATGAGGGTAATATCATAACTTGGGAAATGAATACGTTATAATGACCCAGGGGCATCGCTCAGCGACAACACGTAACTACAGCACGCATCAGGGTCAATACAGATGACGTGCATTCCCATGAGATGGTCAGTGGGATTCGAACCGGGGCCACTGCTTTGGGCTGCTAGTAGCAAGCAGACGGGAGGAATTTTAAGGCCCCCTCCCCCCTTGTCATGACGTCACGTCTCTTCCCCCCCCCCCCACGGGTACCCGGTGTCTCGCGCGCATCCTCCATCGCGCACCTTAACCCAAAAGGTCAATAATTTGTTCTAAATCTCTCCTTTTGTTCTCGGACAATGATCCCCCCCCCCTGCAGTGTAGGGCAGAGCACAGCCCTGTGGCACGGCGGACGGGAGGAGGGCGCCCCTGCATGCCTGCCACTCTGCCACACTACCGCAGACTGACACAGAGATACAGAGACGCCGACACAGAAATACAGTTATGCTGACACAGAAACACGGTTATGCTGACAGAGAAATACGGTTATGCTGACACAGAAATACGGTTATGCTGACACAGAAACACGGTTATGCTGACACAGAAATACGGTTATGCTGACACAGAAACACAGAGATACTGACACATAAATACACAGATACAGTGACACAGAAATACAGATATACTGACACAGAAACACAAAGACACTGACACAGCAACACAGAGATACGGAATCAAGTACCCAAACACAGGCTTTCCTGTAGAAGCAAATAACAAAATTAATCATTCATTTTGTGATCTTAAGGAGAGAATTTCGCGGCCAGGGATTAATATTACTCGTCTCTGAGTAACCCAAACAGATAACCACACACAGTGTCTACTCGTCCAGGCGATAACTAACATCAGCACAACGAGCTATGCTGGAAACAATAAAGGTGGCCTCTTCTGGTCTTTATGGCCAGGCTGTGGTGCCACTGGGCTAAGGTACGCTCATTTTCAGTTTATATATATATATATATATATATATATATATATATATATATCAAAGAACCCCAAGACCCATTTTATGGGTGCATCTTCATCTCCGAGGCTGCGCTCCATGCAGAGGGGCAGGGAAACGTTGGTCTCCTTTGGAGAGAAGGGCCTGGACGAGACCCTTCTCCTATCCGTCCATCAATGCTGATGATACAGCCCAATCCTGTCGGCGTACTGAGGGGGGATGTGTTATCGTCAACAGTGACATGGGCACGAGGGGGTTAGAGATAACAGAGACGTGTGGGCGGAGACGTTATCGCTGTTGATAACTAACAGGAAGCCACACGCAGGGGAAGACCTCGAGCTGAGCTCAGAAACAGTGGGAAGTATGGTCAAGAGAAGTCCCTCTTTTTTTTTTTTACGACAGTGGAAGAGACAGGGAGACAGTGCAACGAGACGGTGCAGTGACACTACTGCGGCGGTGCAGTGACGGTAACAGTGTAGTAACAGTGAGTGTTTGGTGAGGAAGGCAGGGGCCCACCAGAGTGGGCAGTCCCAGAGGCGGCTTCAGCCACACCTCCTCCGCACCGCCGCCGCCCCTCCTCCTCCTCCTCCTCTGAGGCCCTGTCCTCACTCCCCTCCCTGTCTCTGCCCGTGTGGGCCGAGCGTGTGTGTGTGAGAGAGAGAGAGAGAGAGAGAGAGAGCCTGCGGCTATGGTGTGGATGCACTTGATGGTTGGTGCTGACGCGGATGAGTGTGGGAGGCGGAGTGATTAAGACCAGGTTGGTGAGGGGTGACGGACGGCACGGCGGAGTGAGGTGCAAGCACACGGCGGGTAGTCCTTTGGATTTAAAGGTGGCTGGGACTGTGGCCGGCCGAGGTGCGGGCTTGCCTGCAGGATGATCTACACGTGCGAGGGAGCGACCATGCGACCGTGCACGAGAGAGGCGTGCGAACGTGGCGACCGTGCGGAAAGGGGATAGGCGGACTGGACAATGACACCGACTCCTACCTTGCGTTTGTCTTCTTCAAAGGACGAGTGCTTCGCTGGTTCCCGTACCTGAGGGAGAGGGAGAGAGAGAGACGTGTTAGCAGGTACCACTGACGCACTGAACCCGGCCCGCCAATACTGCGGTGGCAAAGCGGCCCACCCTTCTATCCGCCTAAGGCATCATCTGCATATAACAACGATGGAAAAACTTCCGTTTTCTTTCACTGTGATTGAGAGGTAACAACACTACCACCACCATACGCATCACTTCTAATCATCTTGGAGGCTCCCCTCCTCGTCCTCCTCCTCCTCTTCCTCCTCCAAAGCTTCGTTTGGGGCTTAGCTAAACAAAACGTTCCTTCTCTGATCAGTCAGATTGTTTGACGATACGGCCCGCAGACCTACCATGCCCCCACGTAACATACTGAAGAGATACATTTTGTCGATACTTGTCCACTGAGTTCTTGTAGGTCTTGAACCTGAGGTTGGTAAGAGGCAAACACCGAGACAGCCAAGACCTTATCTACAGGGAGAGTTCCTCAGAATAAGAAGCCTGCCAGCGTAACACAGGTATGAATAAAAAGATTGTAGGATTTTGCCCGGATTTTATCACCCACTCAGCTCAACGTCAGTCAACAGTTACCTACTTACTTCTATTCACTCGAATCAAAGCTTCGAATCGTCTGAAAGATCACCACAGAATTACTGGTCCCGAACATGGTCTTCAATACAACCTCTTACGTCTGACAAATCCTCTTAATTTGGATTATACAGCTAACTTGCTCGATGAAAGTAAAGAGGTTGATATAATCTTCCTGGGCAGGTTACAGACAAAAAGAGGCTCTCAGACACATCCTAACAAAACCCACAGATGGCTTCGTGTGTGTGTGTGTCCTGCTGGCAAGTGGTCCTCGCCTTGATGGTGCCGGGCAAGCTAACAGAAGCTAGAATATGCATCTCGTCTCACTTGCCGATGTCGGGTCACTGCATCCATAGGAGTTTGAGTGTGTGTGTGTTGTGTGTGTGTGTGTGTGTAGTGCGGGCAAAAGCATGGCCCAGTTATGGTCCTCCCTGGGATGAAAGTGAGAGAATGATTATAAAGGAAAACATTGCTTGAAGTATTAATCTGAGGGTCCTTAGTTGCTCACAGACCCGACGCTTAGAGGAGGAAGGTTTATGAGACGAAAGACACTGGACGGAGGAAGAATCCGCAGCTTAGCTGTACGAGAAAAGGTAGTCATATTGGCCAATCCTCGTGTGACCGGTCTAAACACAAAAGCTATGGGAAGCAGCTTCCAGACACGTGCCACTGGTCCAGGTGATAAGGGAGGGGGGGGGCGCCTGAGAGGGACGCAACATAGACCCCCTCATGAGGAGCAGTGGCCTAAATATAATCTTCAGACACGGACGTACGTATGCGACAGAGAGAGAAAGAGAGACAGAGATAGAGACAGAGAAAGAGAGGGGGAGGAAGGGAGGAAGCAAGGGAGAGAATGAAGCTGTAGCGAAGAGTGGAGGGACAAGGAGGGATCAATAGGCACAGCATGGCGGGCCGCGGCGGCGGCGGCGGCGGCCCTCCTCGCCTATCAGATTATCACGTCACACACGGCCAGGCAGGCATGAGGGCCCGGCCTTAATTAGCCATAAATTATTGGAGATGATGGCGCGGCTGCTCGCCATAATGAACAGACCGTCAACACGCACCCCAATCCTCGTTAACCACGCTACTCGTAGATCATAAAACTCGTTCAGTCCGCCCATCTAGTTGACCACCACACTCGCCGACGGTGCATTGTCTTGGGGCAGGTCTTCCCCCTCTCTATCTCTCGCAGGCCCACCGATGCCACCACGCTCATATAGGCTTCTGGAGACCTTCCCGTTTACCCAGGTGTTCGTTCCATCGCCTGGCATCGTCATTGCCGTCAACATGCGGTGGATTTCTCGTTCCCGTCCCTCTCCTCAAGCACCCTTTCGTCTGTCTGTGGAGTCCAGTCGTACCTTCAAACAAGCAAAGGTCACAGACCGACCTTGCCACAGCTCCTGTGCTAATGACCTCCCTCATCCAGTGTCATCAACGTCCTTTTGATCTAGGTATAATAATCGGGGACAGTATGAAGCACCTGACGAAGGAGTTCAGCATGTAAAGCAGAGCCACCGACAAGGAACAGCTCTGTGTCAACCAGTGGGTTGTGATGTTCTCTGTTACACAGCTTTTGACACAGACGTCAAAAAAAGACAGTGAAAGTAAACACTTCCCCGGCAGAAACTTAATCAACACGTTGATAAAATCATGACAATTTCCGGCGACAAGTATTACGAATTGATCCTCACGTACGTTACTGTCTTCAACCACCAGACAGGAAAACTTGCTGGTCAGAAAACTGACGCCAGCCAACCACCTAGTCTCTTACAGCCCGGCATTCCAACATACGCTTAAAGATCCGTGAGAGATGCTTAGAATTCCCACACAGTAGTAAAAGCGTGGGCGGTCGATGATGAGAGAGAGAAAAAAAAAGGTATTCCTTATCGTTAACTGACTACACAGAGCTGCTGGGCGTACTGTACTAGACCTGCACACCAGTATATACAAACACTATCGTTCTGACCAGAGCCGTATTCTCGATGCGGTCTAGCTAAGGGCGTTGTAAGGAACCAGTATTGTGTTCACCGGTTTATAGCTAATATTTCTAGCCATGGTAGCTAATATTCTCTCTCTGCATTTTGGCTCATTACTGATTATCAGCGTCCAAAGTCTTTTTCTCTCTGAGCTTTTTAGGGCTGGCTTAGCGAGCATTTTGTACTCGCAAATGTTATTTGTCTAGACGGAAAGCATTTCATGCATTATCTAGTTTTGAAGTCCATTACCTAAGTCTCTACCCACTCCACTGATTTGCCTAGATTGCTCTCAATCCTCGAGAAGTCTTCCTTTCGTGGGCTTTATCTCTAATGAGGTGTCATTGAAAAATTAGATTTAGATGGTTCAAAAGTATCTTCAAACGCCCTCAGCCCACCGATAACATTATCAGTAGATTTCATATCATGTTATGTTGACGACCGACTGTACAGATCACAGAGGAAGCTTAATCTGAATTCATCTTCATCTCCGAGCAGATGATGCTTTTGAGACCTCACGCTGACAACAGGCGCCAGGATGCCACCACTACTCACAGGTCGTACCGTCTCGCCCCAACGGTCGAGCCGTCGTGCTTAAGGGTCGTACCGTCGTGGTCAAGGTGTAGGGGGAGGGATGAATGCTCACACACCCTCAGAGGGCTGTAGGAAGGCGACCCTGGGAATCCACCACCGCATCATGCCAACTCTCTGATCCCTTGTAATAACCAGCCGTATCTTGTCATCTCCCCTCCCGAAGGGGGACGGGGATCATGTATTGACCATTAAGAGAAACTAATGTGACATAATGACCCCCCCCCCCCAGCAACGCCCACAGCTGACCCGTGAGGGAGGGAGGGGTGTCCTCCTCCACCACCACCGTCACCAGCCATGAGTGACGTAACGACGCCAGCAGTTAACTGACCACCCCCTAATGGACACTTCCACTACCCATGAGCAAGTCGCCCCTCGAACAAGTGATCCTCCAAACAGTCCATCACGGTCAGTGCCTCAATGCCCCTCCTCGTACCTTCCACATTCCTCCACATAACCCCACACCCACGATCCACCGTCTAACTCCACCCCCGGCTGCACCAGGGCGTCCGTCCATTCAGTCCTGTGCCCTGCAAAATATATCCCGTGGCCCTAAAGCAATGGATGCCCTACCCATGGAAGCAATGATTGCCACCCCTCCCACGACCATGGTGATCCAAGCCTCTCCCAAACCCATTACACACACCACCCACACTGCTAGCCTCCACACACACACACACACACACACCTCGCACTCCATCAAACATCCATCGCATCGGAGAGGCCGAAGGGTGGCTTGATGTCCTCCGCCATCGAGCTGCTGAGGGAGGGAACACCAAGAACATCCCTTGGCATATACGTCTCACGGTCATTACCCGGCACTCGCTCCAACTTCTGCCGCAGCAGGAGGGCCAGCAGGGAGGAGCAGCACCACCAGAACTTTCCCGCGTAAGTTTAGATGAGTTGACGGACACGCGGGGAATGAGGAAGTGACGAACACCAACGACCAGACCCACGCAATGTAAGACACCTCCTCAAGGACCAGCAACCACTCCCTCCCCTCCCTCACCCACACACCAGCTGCCCTACATTACAAAGATGAAGACAACATTTCTACATTTTCTTGCGACGCCAATTCCTTATAGTTATATGTACACACACCTTCTATCCCCTTAGTTTCGTCTGTGAATTTACCTTACGTATATTTTACGGTGGTTTGGGAGGTCTTCTACCCCCACAACTGGGTCTGGGACCTTACCTTACCTTACGTATACCTTACGATGGCTTCGGAGGTCTTCTACCGCCACAGCAAAAGACGGCCACACACAAGTGTATTAGACTCCAAGACCAGATTCTTACGACATTTTCTTTATACAGAAAACATAATTTCCATCAACGTGAGATATATGCTTCAGGAAGACAGCCTGGACCCAGGAGTTATCCTTTGAGTCTAATTATCAACTCACACGCCCAAACCCTAAAACAAGTTCCCAAAAACACAATGGAAGAATGTTCCTTAAATCACAGACCATTGTTTATGGTGATATCTTAAAATTCTTTTCACTAACTTTGGCGAAATAGAGAAATTTACAGGAACCAAGTTTGAAGACATAGTGGAGGAATAGTCTCCATATCGCACACCATTAATAGTTTTTGACACGACCTTTTAACTTCCACGAATTTAGATTTAGATTTAGAGAAGCTGAATTCAGGCTTCAAGGCCCTGAGACCTTCCCTCACTCAGCAGCTTGCTCAAGAGGATGAAACAATACGAAGCGCTGGAGAGCCAAGGCAGAGTAGGGGAACGCGGCACAGCTGTAGTAGCAACGTGAGTGTGTGTATGCAGCAGCACAGCAGAGCACCGCAGGAACAGCAGCGTGTGTGTGCTGCATCACAGCATCAGCGGCGGCGGCAAGGTGTGCGTGCGTGCGGTGCCGGGGCTGGCCATGGCCGGCAACACAGCAGGGGTTGGCGCGGCTCCTCTACCCTCGTTAGGGGACGGCAGGGAGCCGACAAATTAACTTCTCGCCACTATATCACGCCCTATCAAACCCCCCAGTGGGGCCGCGTCTTTATCCCGGCTACTGGCGGTGATGGTGGGCGACCCACCAGTACGTACTGCAGTGGGGCCGCGTCTTTATCTTAGCTACTGAGGTTACTGGCAAGAGAGAGAGAGAGAGAGAGAGAGACAGTTCAGTACTGAGGGAGTGTTGCCATATGTCTGTATACTTGACTGCGGATGGTAATGGAGAGAAGAGGCTGGACAGAGTAGTGGCTTTGTCAAAATGGATCTCATTCCAGCTCGGCACTAGCCTTCAACTACCTCCAGTTACAAACGAGATGAGCCACAAGCCACCTCCGTCACTGGTCCTCTGCTCCTTCCAGACGAGCACCTCCCTTCCAGTGGAACCCGACCCGCAAGCAACACCAGTCCCCTTCCCCACCACTAAGAATACTCGACCTACGCAGTGGTAATGAGCTGGATACTGAGCACGGGATCAGTGGGTCCTGTGGGACCTCGGGTGACCACGGCGACGCCCCTAAGCACACTCAGTCTACTTTCCTCCTCTGTTTCCTTCATCAGATTCCTTCCTTTACTCCCTCCTTTCTTCGGAACTCCGTTCTTCAGGGAGGGGGAGGTCAGCAGTAACTGACAGTAGAGCGGTAATGACTAAATGAAAAAGAAGATGCAGCGGATTCTCTTTCAGCCACGAAGGCCTCCTGATGGACGGAGGAAGGCGCTTCAGCACGGGGTGGAAAAATCCCGCGCGCCGTCCCGAAAATATCCTCATAATGAGGAATAGGAGGGAGAAGCGGCCGACAGTCACACAAGTGAGAGAAAGAGAAAGAAAGAGAGAGAGAGAGAGAGAGAGAGAGAGAGAGAGAGAGAGAGAGAGAGAGAGAGAGAGAGAGA
>JAYMFT010080009.1:0-14321 GCA_038088735.1 Panulirus argus | reverse complement strand
GAGAGAGAGAGAGAGAGAGAGAGAGAGAGAGAGAGAGAGAGAATGTGTGTGTGTGTGTGTGTGTGTGTGTGTGTGTGCATAGAGAGAGTAAGAAAGGGTACATATAAAAACACTAAAACTCTATCTCCACGATACGTAAACAGTAATCATAAATAGTAATCACACACAAACACACAAATACACGCAAGCAGCCGCATCTAAATTGTAAATTTTGGACCAGCGACTGGTCGGTCTGAGACCTTAACAGCACCATAATACTATATTTCCACAACGGGCCTGAACGCTTGAGGCGCCATTATAACCTTTCAGCCGAGTGATCCCCTTGTGCTTCCTCGAACGTCTTATCTTTAGCACAATTCTGTGTCCCGTTTGTATACCTCTGACCAAATCTTCCCTCCTCGACTCCCCTGTTGCCGCAGCGCTTCCCACAAACACCCGATCGTTAGTCAAACTCGCCAGCGAGTCATCCCGGTCGTTTCATGAAACACCTCCCTGTGAATCGTCTTCTGTCACTGGCTGGGTCCTTCGAGCCACGTTTTCTATCTGGCCCTGTGGCTATGTCCTCTCCATCATTGTATGAGACCCGCTATTCACATCCTTTCCCCTCCCTCCCTCCCTTCCCTTCTTCCTCCCCATTACAGACCACCATAGACTCCATCTACCTACCTTCCCTCATCATTCCAACCCGTTTAGGGCCACCGGCCAAGCCAAGCCTCCTCCTCCTCATCATCGCCGCCACCACCACTCTCACTCATGGGACCAGACTAGCCACGCCCATTTATCATAAATCACCTTGACCCATTTTAACCCACGCCCCTTACCATTATCTCCCCAACCAGGCCCATCAACCACGTCCTCTCTCTCTCTCTCTCTCTCCTCATTATGTCTGACCCCGACCTTGAGGCCGGCCGCCTCTCCTCTTCAGCCACGCCCCTGTATTAAAAAAAGCAACCTGACCCTCTCAGTTATCCTCCCATTGTTATCACCCCTTTTCCCACGCCTGTCATTATAACCACCCATTACCCAGGCTTGACTATCATCATTACCATCAATATTACCCATTACCAAAGGCCAACTACCATCATTATCACCCATTACCCACGCCTAAGTGTCATCATCATCACCCATTACCCACGCCTAAGTGTCATCGTCACCGCCCACTCCCCACCCCTAACCAACGCTAGACCCCATCCACTCATATATACACTGTGACTCAGCAACCACGCCTCCTTCTTTCCTCATTATAATCAACCATCCCCATCGGCCCCGTCCCCTCATTATCGTATCTCACTAGACTCATCGCCCTCATCGCCCTAATCATTATAATCCAGAACACCAGGACTACATCCCTCAATCGTCATTACAATCCACCTCATCACAACACCTCATTTTACCAACAGCGTGCGCGAGTCGTCATCCGTCAGCCATGTCTTCCTCACCTGTGCAATTCGCCAGCCACGCCCCCCCTTTGTCAATAGAGCCCATCCCAATAATTAGTCGCACCTCAACATCATCATCATCACTACACACTTATCAGGCCTACTAACTTGCAGCCAAGCCTCTTCGTGTTATTCTAATCTCAGACGTCCTCAAACTCGTCACTACATACCAACAGATCAACCACGTTAAGTTTCTACTGACCACGTCCCTCTAGGCATTGATATATATATATATATATATATATATATATATATCCCCAGCGACGTTGCCCTTTCTCATCGTCGCCCTCACACGATCTCCAGGGGCCACACCTCGTATCACCACGGCCCACGAGAGCCTATATCAATAACGCCATCGTAATTACAACCCAAAAGGTCAGGTGAATTCGACCCATCCCACCTCCCCCGTCCACCTGCGTTACCTGACCCCACCGCCGCTTCCTACTCCTCCTCCTCCGCTGGCCTGGAGGATCACCACCCTCTGTCATCAGTGTAACGCCACGCCCCTGCCTCAGCCACGCCCATTTGCCATCACAACCCTTCCCCCACCACTCCCCCCAAAAAAAAACACAACACCTCAGCCACGCCCCACACAGCTACCACAAATCTGCCCTGTGTCGCACCCCTCCTGACCCGTGAGTACGCATTAGTTGTCCACCCCAGTACCCACATACAGACACACACGAGCCGACGTCGGGCCTCGCGAGGCAAACTGCCACAAATTATTAGAGTTCCTGGCCTTCAAAAAGCGGCAGAGGACACAGGGCGTAGGCGCCTGCAAAAAATATAAAACCGCATTAAAAAGCAACTTGGGGCGCGCTTGGGCCGCGCGTCGGGGGTAAAACGTAATTCACACAAGCACGGCCGGGGAGGAAATTGTGCCCGTAATTGGAAGCTCAATGCTGCCATTTTTGTTAGGAAACGAATTACCACTTAGACCAGGCGGTAAATGGGTTCCTCTGTAGTTTATTACACAGACACACGCAGGGGGGAGGGGGGAGGGTGGAAGACTACACACTTTTCATTAGGATATAATGTAAGTTTAAAACGATTTGAAGGAGAGCTCTGTTTCTGCACCTGGTACCTCCACAGAGTGTTGCATTCAACACACCACATCGAAGGGGAGAAAGTGCAGGCGAATTTTAAATCAAAATACGGAATTTGCAAGTTTGCCTTTAGGAACTCTTATGCCTTTCTGAAAGGTGGTGCACTGCTGACCGAGGGTGTGGTACAGGCCCGACCTACCTATCTGTGGTACAGAGGGACTTATTCCTAACACAGGATGTACCACCTGGCAAGGAAGGTGGGGGGAGGGGTGGTTCTTGGCCATGGTAATGACCTCAGCTCCCTGGCCACCACTGACACCAGGACATAAAAACAAGTCTCGTTCCTCAATGGCCTCAACACGACTTGTTTACGTGTGTTCGGAGGAGGAGTGTGGAGACTCATCTTTACAGGCTTTATGGTCCTGCCCTTTGTAATGATCGGACGAGGTTCTAGCCATCAGAACAGCACTGTGACGTGTATGAAAAAATGTTGCCATTTAGTACCTAAGGCTATGGAAGCATCGCAACTCTGATCGGTAGCGGGATATGCGTACGCACCTTGCCGCTCAGGACGGGTGTTGTTAATAAAACTCGCACTGTTATCACCGAACGAATTTGATACCACGTACCTAACCACACAGTATGAGGGGAGAGGGGTGCACTTGGAGAGTGTGTGTGATGGTGAGATTGAGCAGGTGGAAGTGTGTGCACAAAACAGTGTGTTTTGGGAGGAAGGGAGTAAAAAGGATGTATTTTTAAATGGAGAGTGTGTTTGTGAGTGAGTGAGTGAGTGAGAGTTAGGCGGGTGTCTCGACCCGGTGAGGACTGATAGCAAAGAGGAGTGCGTGTATTTGCGCGTGTGTATTTGTACAGTGTGTGTGCTTGTGCGGAAGTGTGTCTGGCACCTGAAGGCAGGCAGTTCCCGCCCACTGAACACTGGGGCGACGACCGGGAACTACAGGCTGAGGCAAAGGACCGTGTACATTACTGTTCGTCTACGGCTCCAACGGACCGTGTGCACTAATAGCTGTTCTTGAGGGTAATTGTCCGTGGAGCATACACACCCCCTGTGTGTTAGTCTATGCAACGACTGTATATTGGCAGCTCTCTTTGTACACAATTGTATACGTTTACAGGCGTCTATGTAGGGAACTGCATATGTTGCCAAAGGACCTGACATAGGGCCTTGGGTGAGGGTGTGGTGCCATAAGACTGGATGCGCGCAGTGAGGAAGTGGTGTCACAGGACTGGATGTCAGTAAGATTATAATAGAAAAAATAAAAGCAAATCAATACATGAAACTTTTGAAAACGAGTTATTTTTTCCCCATGAAAACAGTGGCAACCCGTCTCTGAAAAGGTTTGATGAACTGGATTAAATATTCAGTGAAAAAGAAATAATTCAATGCGCAATCAGGATAATGTAATTATATACAATTATCAGAGCTTCGAATAAGTGCAGAGTTCAAAGGCTGTTGGGAAAAATCTAGAACAGGATCAACTCTCAAGCAAAGGAGGATCGAAAAAGCATAAGAAAGAGCAGCGATCGAGAGAATTAAAAGGATTATGGAAGGTGGGCTTGACAAGTCTGTAGAGACGCGTGGCTGTGCAGGAGAGGAAGCCAGATTCCTTCAAAGGCCTTAAGTTTGATCAAGTGCCTTCACATACAGTAGGATGATCAGGCACTTTCACAGAGGTCGATCAAGTGCCTTCACATTGGTTGATAAGGCGCCTTCACATACGTTGATCAAGTACCTTCACATGGGTTGATCAGGTGCATGCACATAGGCCACTCAAGTGTCTTAACATAGTCTGATCATACGCCTTCACCTATGTTGATCAGGTACCTTCACATAGGCTGATCAAGTGCCTTCACATAGGTTGGTCAGGTGACTTCACGTAGGCTGCTTTAATCTTGTGAAGTGGTGACCACGCGTGGGGATTTCGTCTGTTTATCTTCGTGCTGATGATCGGAGTAAAATGATATCTCTAAATCTCCAGACAATATAAATTCACCCTATCAGAAATCCAGCGATTACTTTCAGTTAAGGAAAACGGAGGACTCGCTCATCAGATAAGTGACTTGGGGGGGGGGGGGGTTCTGGGAGGCACACAAGCAGCTGGCAGCCTGAGGATGGCTTATGACGAGCGCGTACGTGATTCCGCAAGAGTGGCAAGGGATAGTTTAGCGAAGTTGAGTTCAGCTGCTTGCCTTGATGAGCGGGAGTAAAACATGGCTTTACATCAACAAGATGACAAGATAAGCAAGCACACGGAGGCATGGAAGGGACAAGATGACAGGAGACGTACGTAATCGTTCATGACGCATTTATCTGTGGGGGAGAGAGAGTAACATTACTGACCCCAGACATCTCCCGTCACAACGACCAATTCACCTTTCGGTATAACAACCCCCCCCCCCGGCAGGGAAACAGCTAAGGAGGAGCACCATGTTTTATGCAGAGGGTATACTGCAACGGAAATTTCATGGGAAAGCTTGAACGAGAAGATCTTACAGGTCAAATACCACAGCAGGATTCACAAGGAAAGATTATTAGAATTTCGTGTTTGTAAGATGATGAAACGCAATTATACCTCCTTAAACAAGCGTACTGACCGTAAATTTACATGGGCATTTGTCCAGCAGTGATTGCTTGATTGCAGACGCGTCATCATGCATGTCTGGTTGAACTTTTGTTCCGAGTGCCAGAATGGTTGCCTTTCGGGAGCACATGCGAATTGGCCATACGAGTGACTGGCCTTCGTCCAGCTTAATCATTAGCTCCCAGCTAACCTTAGCAACCAACCTATGGTGGTCAGCTAAGAAAAAGAAAAAAAAGCTTCACAGTTGCTTCCATACCCACTGGAAAATTACGTCAGAAAATTACCTTCAAATTACGAGAGACTCGTGGGACTATCTACGTACATTACAGACAGTAACTTACCCAAAGCACTAACCTGTACCTGGCCTTACTGGTGCTAGCAACCTTTACTCCACCACCCTCTGACTCGCATAACATATGGCCGTGTTTTAATGGATTTTTCTCTTGTTAAGTTTAATACCATTTTATGAGGGATTTGTGTTGTTATGTAGACTGTACATTATGTACTCCGTGATGTTAATCACCTCGTGTGGTTAAAGGGATGAAACTGGTCGGTTCTTGGTTGCTGTGGAAGGTAAGCACATTTCCTCAATTAGTTTAGGTAATCACAGTTTCGCAAAACTTTAGTTTCCCTTTTGGTTAGGGACGGAAACTTAGTAAACTACCGGAGTTTATGTATCTACTATAGTCCTACATACGATCTATTTATTTCTATCAGCTCGTCTGTTCATAGGTCAGTAATACTATGAGCTAGGGGATGAAATTTTCATGGTTCCCCTGAAGACATTACCAAGCATCATTCACTTCTCCACTGTAGCGAAAGGCGATCATTTTGATCAATATCTTGATATCTGCATTTATGAAAACCATAATGGAAATGGGATTATATAAGAAGGAGACAGATTACATATGCATAGTCCCATATGTGAGAGTGATTAATTAAAGACAGGTCGGGGATTAATTACGTACTTGTATATGACTGATCGTATATGGGAGACCGATTATTCAGGCGGTGGATTAATAGCTGAACATATTCTTGAAAAGAGGAGAGATTAATCTGCATAGATTTGTTACCTCTGATATTATGGGACGACAATGCCTGGTGCTGGTGAGGTCCTCCATAGCAGTCGAGTTCAGTCGAACCGTCTAATCAGGAAAGGTAATCAATAGCAGTACGAGGCTGCAAGCCTTTCTTTTTTATCCTTCCAGCAGCAAACTTTGGCAGTAACTTTCGCAACCTTCCTTCCATCATGTGACCGTTCGCGATGGCGCCAACTTGTAGCCTCCACCTCCATTTATAGACCCCGAAAACCCATATTCGTAATTGCTATTCCCTCTCGCACCTCTGACTCTAACAGCACCGGTGGGCCTTGAACTTTCACCTTGCAATGAAATCTGAGAGCAGTGGCTCGTTGTAAACGTCCGTTCTCTAGCAGAAGTTGAAATCAGTAGACCGCTGTATATTCAGTTCAGCTGTAGGCTCTGCTGACCTTATTCTCCTGCCAAAGGATTTTCGTTTCTTTTCTATTTACATTTGATGGCCATTTACTCTAGCGACTGAGAGCAAAATTCATTAATTTCTCGAAATAGAGTCTACCAACAGAAGCCTGGCCGCGCACCTCCTCTTTGCTGTGGAGTCTGTGGTCACAGTGACTTGAGGTACACTCTCAATCCAGCGAGTGGACTTCGACAACAGCGCTTGACCGGCAACATCCACCTAGACACAGACTTTACTAACAATCAGTGGCTGTAAACTCTCACAGATTCTGGCAACAGTACGGGGCCGTAGACTACCACCCTACGGCATACTCTGACAACAGCAGCTGACTGTAAACTTCCGTCCACCAAAAGACTCTGTTAACAGAAGCTGGCTGTAAACTAACACCCTGATAACGTAGCTGACTGTAAACCTCCGTCTATCAACAGGTCTTGGCAACAGTAGCTGGCCGTAAACCTCCGTTTACCAACCCTGTCAACAGCAGCTAGCTGTAAACTACCGCCTGAAAACATACTCTGACAACAGTATCTAACCATAAACATCCCTCTAGCAGCCGTCACTGCCAACACAGCCAAACACCCGCACGCTTCGTGGGTCGAGTCAAACCCGACACTGGAGGAACCCGTTCATCAGCTTATTTGCTAATGAATACTACACGTTGACCACACACACTGGAGGCCTTAAAAAAAAAAAAAAGCATCCTGAAAACAAACGCGTCAGGGTTATGTGGTTCCCTCCCGCCGCCCACCCATCCACCCACCCCTCAGACGGGCGGAAAAATAAACACGTCGCGCATATCTGATGAGTTAAAGGTGGCCATGTTTGTTGTGCCGTAAACCCAGACGACAACAGAACAAACCTGGCAGGTAATTTCTCCATCAAGACACCGTGTGTGTGTGTGTGTGTGTGTCACATGTTGATACGAAGGCAGGTCTAAAGCACTATCACTGGACGGGATGCATGATACATAACGTAGGGAGTGAAGAAGGAAAGAGACGATGAGCCTGACACTCAGGTCCCACTATCTGGACATCTCGACTCACAACGCAAGCATGAGATAGATAACCATACTGGCCTTCTCTTCTGCACACACAGGATCGTACTGAGTGACGGTAGTGTCGCAAGTGTTTACACTGCGTTTTGTGGCCATGGCGGTCCCTGTTGGTCTACAGAGTATCGCCAACGTCTCGTCTCAGTGTCACGTACCACTCAACCCCTCAATGCAAGTTGCAAACCCTTTACGAAGCGTATGTGGACAGCAATACACTATTTCTGTAAAAAGTTACTAAGTCATAGATATCTTACCGAGGAATGGCACATCTCTGTTCCTAATCTAAAACTCTGGCACGATGACGCATGGGCATTAAAGATGAAACTGCTGGCGTCATCTAGCATGTGGGCGACCTCTCCTGTCATCATAAGAGTTCGAATCCCGCACCGTCAGGAGCTAACATGGACCCGGGAGTCTCCTCCGGGTGGTGCCAATGAGAATTATAAACTAAGCCAATATAATTGCACCCGATCCCATAGCCCAATCACAGAGGCAGTACCAGGAGCTGTTCAGTAATGAACACTACTGACGAGAAGCTGAACCATGATTCCTGGCTGAATCACTGAAACCTTACCGTCAAACTACTCAATTCAAGACGAGGTTCTCAAAACTCAGTTACAGTCAAACTAATCAATTCAT
The DNA here is from genome assembly GCA_038088735.1 of Panulirus argus. NCBI lineage: Eukaryota > Metazoa > Arthropoda > Malacostraca > Decapoda > Palinuridae > Panulirus > Panulirus argus. The sequence goes on along the minus strand of JAYMFT010080009.1, from coordinate 6,046 downwards.
ATCAGTATTGTAACACCCATATATCGTCATCAATCTTGCATTGCCAAATACATTATGGGACTATTATTGCCATCCACGCTAATGGCTCTTTTACCCCTTTACAATGGTGATGGTTAAGTCCTTCTCCTCTACCATTCTCACATGAATCGTACTGAGATGGTTTTTCTTCAGTCTTTTACCAATGACTGAAAATTGGACAAGCGCAAGATCTTTTCTCATTACTTTTGCGTTTCTTTTGTAGCTACCTACTCACTCATCACTGTTCCTTAACATATGTAAATCCCCCGTATACCATTTTTTTTATATCGATCTTGTTTTCTTTTTGAGGCAACCCAGCTTTGATGAAGACACGCTCTCGTCATGAAATGACACCAAAGAGCCCCCTTCACTCCCATGAATAAATGACATTACCATGAGATACTACTACTACCACCACGATGCCTCACTTCCATGAATATGAAACTGGGGCGAGCGAGGCCCATAAAACGAAATGCAGCCAACTGCTTCTAAGGACGTGCTCGGGTCTCTCCTCGCAGCCCAGGCATTCCGAGACGGAGGCAAGTTTCCACCCATTACATTTTGCTATTTGCCTTTAAGCTACCGGAAAAGATTTTTCAGCAGAGAAGTTAATAAAATTTATAGGAGGAAAAGCATTGCACGACAGGAGTTCAAGAAAAAACATTTCCCCCAAGTTACATTTCTTCTACCTACTTATCAATTCCTACGTTGCACTTATCATTCTTGGGAACACCGATCATTCTTTGTGACCTCTGTCGTGATCCTTTTGCGTTGCCGCTCACAGGAGGAGCACTGGGTGCACAATAAATCTGCCGCGGTTACCCGCACAAATCATTCAATCTTGAGAATACTTTGGTCGAGAAAGCACGGAGGCGTGGGCAGGTTAAGAGCTAGGGCTGGGTTCTAGACATGTCTTCCCATCACGTCCTAACATTTAAGATATCTTTTCGCACCAATTTCGGAAAGCTGCTTCTGTTTGTGGGTGTCAGTGTAAGGTGTCTACCATCTACCATCTACCGACGTTCATCTAAACGATGTCAATACACGGCAGAATTCATCAGGACCAAGCACCGCAGCCTTCCACGGTATTGCACAATGATACAACATTATCTTACCAATAACTCAACTTATTTTTTTTTTTCATCTGAACTAAACATGGGTATTTAAACTAACCCCCCCCCAACTTTTAACTTTTCTCACCTGATATATGTCAGCGTGCCTACACTGACATGAAATATTGTTCCCGTCTGTTGTTGAGAGTGCTGTGAGCTTTTCCAGCAAACGTAATGGAAAATGATCGTACATTTGCGACATGTAAATTCATGGAAACGTTAAGACCGTGCAGCCGTATGTATGGCTTCATGATGCCAAAGGCAAGAGCCGTCATCGCACAGCTGGGAAGGTCGCACGAAAGATTCTCATCCGGGAACCAATCTGGCGGCTGACAATAGTGTGCGTTTACCTTCCGCTGTTGTCTTTTTCTGCTTTCATTATCTTCAGCTGTTGTCTTTACCTTCTCTTGTTGTCTTTATCTTCTGCTGTTGCCCTTCTCTTCCGCTACTGTCTTAATCTTATGCAGTTATCTTTATCTTATGCTGCTGACTTTATCTTTTGTTGCTGTCTTTATTTTCTGTTGTTACCTTTATCTTCTAGGGCGTGTCTTGATATACCGTTGTCTTGATCTTCTGTTGTCTTTACCTTCAGCTGTTGTCTTAACGCATTCCTTTTCCCTCGCTGAAAATATCCTTGAAACGAACTCCTGATAATCACATCTGTCCCTTCCAGCAACGGATGACGATGACATAAAGAAAGCAGCGCGTCCTCTTTTTCTTCTCTCTCCGTCTGATCACTTCCAGATGGTCGTGAGCGACCAGAGCCTTTTACAAGCAACTGACTCGGGCCGTTTGTTGCACGCTTCGGTACCGCGCGGGGCGTCGGATCATCGCAACGGCTCATTTGCCAACACATACAGACGAATAAACAAATTCAAGACTTTTGTATGACTAAAAGAGAGAGACTCATTTTTCTTTATTCTAGTCCATAAAGTCCAGGAGCTTTGGAACCCTGGTGTTGCGAAGATAATGGCACAGAATGTTGGCCATGTCTCTCCTCTTCTCGACCTCTTTCCTTTTATAAATTGACTTTAGAATTTAGAAAGAAATGACGATGAGCCGGAAGCTGCGAAATATCTAACTCACTCTACTCGAAGCATCAAATGTTTTAGTGGCCGAATATCGTGTCTCCAAGTGGGTGTTCGACACAGATAAGGCGAGTGGCATTACCAAAAAGGGCAGACTGACTACCTCAGGAGGGTCTTCCATTATCATCATTTACTAAGGTAGATACACTGGACGAAAGCATCAGAGTGATGACAACCCGAGCAAAAAGGGGACATCTACTACTACTGCCGCTGCACAGGTGCAAGGAGGGAGAGGGTGCACGAGCAGTAGGCACGGTGGAGGATGATGGTCCTGAGCGAGGGTTGCTGATCCTTTGATACCCTCTGGTACTCCACACTGGGCAAACACTGGCCCTTTGTTCACGGGAGCAGCGGCCACGCACCCCTTGCCTGCCTGCCTCACTCCTCGCCCGCCGCCCCGTCCCCTCCTCCTCACTTGTCGCAACCCTCACCTGGTGCCCACCTCCCCTCCCTCGCTGCGCCCTCATCAGCTGCACTCAATTGCTGCACTCCCCACCCTACCTTTCTGAGCCGTCATCTTTCTATCTCTCTCTTTCTCTCTTTCTTTGCACTATCCATGCTATTGCATTCCCACGTACTGCACCCTCATTTGCAACATCTCCACTGCATCAACTGCAACCTCACCTGCTGCACCCTGCCCATACTGAAGTTCCCTCGCCTGCCACACCCTCTCCTGCTTCACCCTCGCCTTGTCGCACCCTGTCCTCCCTGTACACGACCCGCTCCACCCTCATTTGCCGTCAAGAGGGTTCGTACCCTACACACTCTTCTGTTGCTACATCATCTCCCACGCACTTCACGCACTTAATATGTGCCACTGAACCAAACGCTAACCCACTGTTTCCTCTCCATCCACACACCTCACACACTTTCCTGCAACCCAGTCATTCGCTACGCATCTCACACACTCATCGCACTCTTGCATGTTCCCTCGCCTGCTAAGCGGCACACACTCACACACACACACACACTTACCTGGTGCCATAACTTCTCACGTCCTGAGGTCGGCAGAACGTGGTGTTGGGACAGCATTCTTACCTGCAAAGGAAAAAGAAAATAAAAGCTTAATACAATGTTCTAAGGCCATACCTCACGTCATCATGACAAGCAACACTTCCCTGGCGTGCCCTCAACGCCTAACATACTTAAAACTACTTACAATAGTTTTAGAAGTCCTATAAGTAGGACGCGAGGGCGGGGTGTGGTGTGTCACAACAGATCCAGTGTTAAGTAAACTGGAATATAAGGAAAATTTTAACTTAAGGAATATAAAAAAATAATAATTTTGCGTCTGTTTTCTCATATCACAAAAAACGTTAAGATTCAAATTAAGTTAGACCGTTGTTAAACCAAGATTCTAAAGACGTCTGATGGTTTCAGAAAGTGATGAAATGACAGATGGTGAAGTGGTTAGCGGCGTAAGGGTCCTCCGTTCTTAATTCCTCTGCTTTTGGGGCTCCGAGACGAGTTGTTTCATCTTAACTTCTGCTGGCGTTCCGAAGGGCAATTGGACGATCTGCTCATAACTTTTGTGTCTGTTTCCTGTCTCATAACACTCTCATGTTTGACTGAGCCTGTTGAGGTAATCCTCGCTTGCCTCCTTCCTCTCCTCCTAGTTTTTTGAAAGTTATGATAGAGGAGGGGAGGATTTCCAGCCCTTCCCTAGCCTCCTCCCTCCCCCTCGCACCTGTTCCTCTTATTCGCCTTCCAACACATACCCAGGAGGTTTAAATATCATAACCATACCTCAAAGGTCTTGGTGAAAAAAAAAAAGAGAGACGTAGAAAGTCTCAGAAAAAAGGAAATTTTGTAAACATTTATTCTCATTCTACAAATACCCAGACCATCTGACTTGTGTACATATTCCACCACGCGGATGTTTTACGTGTTCTGTGCGTGTATTTAATATTGAACTTTTCGTTATGTTTATCGCTGTGCCTAAAGCTGGAACGAACAGCTTGGTATAGCGGCCGAGGCAGGTTAAACATAATATGACTCACACACCACGAAATGCTCACGCGCCTTGTCTGAGTAATTCAACGTAATAAAAGTATTAGTAATCGCTCCGTGAAAAGAATCTTTTTTGAATCATGTGAAGGAAGGGTACAATCTTCAAGTCGGGTGGTTATCATGAAAATGTTTAATGATAAAATATCACACCTGAAAAATGAAAAGGAAAATTTCTTATTCTACTGTTCAGAGATTTACTCTTTAAGGCAATGCGCATCAACTCACATTTTCTATACTCGTTATAGAAGCATCTTCCTCAAATAACAAACACATACAATAATTACCATAAAGTGGTCTAAATTTTCAAGAGATATCTTAAACATTATCTAAAACCTGATGGTGGACCTATAAACATACAAACAGACAAACCCCAAAAAAAACATATAAAGGGTGGATGACATGGACTTGAGAACCTTAGATTAATCCTCTTTGTATTTCTCATCTTTAAACAAACTCACTATCAAACCTTACGTCATGCCCACAGCTCTACAGAAGTGCTGTGAGAGCAACTTAACCCATGGCAGCGTTCCATGAGCAAGGCAAGATCGTCTCTTGCCGCAGATGAAATAAGTGAACATGTAAAAGATCGGATCCTCTTTTGGGATTTGTACATCAGCTGCGTGAAGGACATGAGAGAGAGAGGGGGGGAGAGGCGCTCCCTGTATGTACACTCTCCCCCTCGCACGAAGATGATGTCACTGGCCAGGCTGCTGCTGCCGTCCTTGCCTCGCCTCACGTTGCTGCTGCTGCTGCTGCTGCCTCTGCCTGCACCCTCCCTGCCTGTGAGATCATCGGGACCAAACACAGCCTCTCCTCTCTCCTCTCCTCCTCCTCCTCCTCCATCCTGACGACGTCAGCCCCTGTCTTACAGGGGGGAGTCAATGGGTACAGCTCGTTCTCTTGTTTCACTGAGGAAGTCAAGAGAGAGTACTTGTTCTCCTGACTCAGTCAGGAAGTCAAGAGAGAGAGTACCTATCTTCCTGTCTCAATGAGGAAGTCAGCAGAGAGTACTCGTTCTACTGTCAGCCCTTCGAGTGTAAGAACTCCCTCCCCGTACAGTGCAAATAGGTAATTACGCACCACAGCGTATTCATACAGGCTTCACTGCTTATTACTCATTCTCACCAAAATACATCGTCCATATGTCACATGATGCAACACAATCATGACAGTGTAACACAACAGCCTTCAGAAAGTGTCATACACTCTCGCTACACAACAACACAAGCATTCACAACACGCCATATCGCTTCAGTGTATCACAACCACCATACCGCATTATACAATCACAGATAACAACATCAATACAGTGTATCATACAGCTTCTACAATACATGATATATCATCAAAGCTCACCATATCTCCATACAACCACCACAGTACATTATACAGTGAATTATACATCATGGCAGCACACCATATATCACTATCCTCTATCATACAACCACCATAATACATTAAACATTATCAAAACACATCACATATCAGTATTCTGTATCATACAACCACCAAAATACATTATACACCAACAGAGTCCACCATATCGCCACTGCGCCCTATTATGTATCATCACAGTACGTCATTCGCGGTTAACCAGACTAAACCGAGTACAGAGCGCCCTGTGGACTCTCTCTTCTGTCAGTCAGTCGGTCAGTCCGTCTCTGTGTCTGTCTACCCTGTGCACAGAGAGCCCCAGTGAAGTCACTGAACTGATATCTGGTGCAAGAGTTCGGCTAGACATTTCCTGGTTGTGATATGTGCTTCTCTCTCTCTCTCTCTCTCTCTCTCTCTCTCTCTCTCTCTCTGTGTGTGTGTGTG
>JAYMFT010079998.1:0-14321 GCA_038088735.1 Panulirus argus | reverse complement strand
ATATATATATATATATATATATATATATATATATATATATATATATATATATATATATATATATATTGTCTTGGTACATGATCCTAAGATATGTAATTAAGTGGGATGAGTAGGTACATCTCTTGATGAGGTTAATTAGGTAACCCCCTCAATGAGGTTAATTAAGTATCTCTCTTGGTGAGGTTAAGTAGCTACCCCTCTCGATTAGGTTCATTAAATAACCCCATAGTGAGGTTAGGTATATACCCCTTTGAGTGAGGTAAAGTGGGCACCTGTCTATGTGAAAGTGTTTGGCCTCGGCTTTGGTGTTCACATCATCAAATTCATCCGTGAAAGCAGGACACTCGCCAGAGCAGCATGGATTAGAAGAGTTTATGACAAGTGGGGCAACAACGGAACGGGTCCTCGTGTGGGAGGGGAGACAGAAGGTCTTCAGAAATGTCTCGTTGCTGTACAAAGTCAAGTAGAAAAAGAATCTGTCGTTGTCTGTCGAATTTCGATATTTGCTACCTCTTTGGGTTGGTGTAGGGGGGAAAGGTGACGTAACTCCCCGTACTGAGAGGGATGAGAATGCGTGGAGCCTTCCCCCTCGGGGTGTGGCTGGACACGACCCTAGTGGTGGAATCTTCCTTTACTTAACCTCCTGGGCACCTCCCGGAGGGGCCAGTGACCTCAGACAAACGCACGTCGTCATTAACGTTAGACTGACAACCCACCCAACCTCACCCAACCCCTACCCTCAGCCAGGCTCAGAGTTGATTGCCAGATTAATGGTCGTCGGGTGGAACTCTTTTTCTCTCTTGTTTCAGTTCGTTGGGTCCGTCGCTTCAGGTGTTGGAGGAATAGGACGTGGCTTCAAAAGGCCCTGACACGGCCATCATGACTAAGGCTTCGTCTCGACGTGCTTTAGAGAGAAGAAAGGGGTCGTGCCCAGCGTTGTGGTGAAGGGATTTGGGAAAAGGGCTTCCTCATCTGGCGCGCACATCGAGACTTATACCCTTGATTACACACACACACACACACACACACACACACACACACACACACACACACACACCGATTGCCAGGCCCTCTGGAGGGAACAGGAACGAAGTGTAGTCTTATCATCAGGGGGGCGCAGCAGATCCCTGTGTTCCGTGAGGATGATGGGTTATGTAAGTCCACCTTTTACACTTCAGAGCCTGTCGAGTTCCCGCAATGCCACGCCTCAAACACATGCACACACACACACGCCATGCCATATGGGCGAGTGGAGTGAGAGACTCTTCCTGATACACTTTCTAAAGAGATGATCATTGCCATCAGTGCCCCACCATGGGTGCCTGCCCCAGGACAGTGCCAGCGGTGACACTCTTATCACAGTACGGTGTTGGCTGTGATCCAGGACACCAGCACAACAGTGACGCATTGCCAGCAGTGAAGGACAAAGACGGGGCGGCACTTCACAGCCAGCACCCCCTTCCCCCCCTTCAGCTGTGCCAACAGTTGGGCCAGATCACCTTACACACAATAACGGCACTCCCCCCCCCCTCCCTCTCCTGGGTGGGTGAGGGGGCAGCCTGGTGCCCCCTCACCCCGCCCCTGTATCCCCTTCCCCGCTTCATCACCCACCATCCTAATACCTCCTCCACTTAGCACCCCCTCCCCTAGTGTCTTGACCTCCCTCCTTCACCCACCGCCACTCCTGCACCCCCTCCCCTAAGCACCCCCTCCCCTCAGCTCCCTTCCCCTCAGCACCCCCTCCCCTCAGCCCCCTTCCCCTCAGCACCCCTGCCGTAGCGCCTTCCCTCCTCCGTCATACTCCCAGCGTCTTGCCTTACCCTTCGCCATCCCAGCATCCCTTCCCCTCAGAACCCTCAACTCAGTGCGTCCCCTCCCCCTAATCACCCGCACCCTTTTCCCCCAGCGCCCCTCCCCTTCCCTCTGTACCCTTCCCCAATACCTCCCCCTCACCCCACCACCAAGCCCTGGAGCAACAGGCTAGGACAGCCACCACATGCACTAGATAATATTAACCATTTACGAAGCACTTTTGAAAATCAACTGCGTAGTTGTGCGTGGTGTGTGTGTGTGTGTGTGTGTGTGTGTGTGATGTTGGCTCTTGGATATGTCCACGTACTTACGTATGTTATGGTGGGGGGAGGGAGGGGGCAGAATTCACGGAAGAGCGTTGTGTGTGTGTGTGTGTGTGTGTGTGTGTGTGTGTGTGTGTGTGGCCCAGGTGGTGGGGGATTGGATGACGTCACGGCCGCCACACATGCCGGATGATATGCACGGCGGGGTATTTTTATCCCAGGATGGACTCCACTTGCTCCTCTGGGGGAGGGGGTCGAAAAACTTCCCCTCTCTTTCTCCTTTAGTATGGGAGAAAAATAAGGATATCCGCTCACGTTTCATTCCAATTTCCTTAAGAGCGTGATGCTGGAGGGGGGAAGATAACGCAACCTTCTCTTGGTTTTTGTGGTGGTGGTTGTTCTGGTGGTGGAGGTGGATTCAACCGAACTCCTCTTCTTGTATACGGGAAGGCATCGTGACGTCATTGCGGTCTCTAGTCCACAAGCATCGTCAGTCAACGCGTCGTTCACAGTCTAGTGGCCGTCACCAGTTAGTTGGTTGGCCGGGCCTGACGCCCTGGTATTGAGGGAATGGTCTAGGGTCGGGGTGTGGGCGGGTGCGCAGTTCTGGGGAACCTCGACTTTACGGGGTGCCAGGGGATGGAAGAACGGGTGGCGCGTGTGGGCGTGTGGCTGACTTGGTTCGTTTACCTCGATGGTGATGGTGAGTGAAGAGGGGACCAGTGTTGGATGCCATCGGCCATGTGGTGACCACTGTCTGCTGCAGCTGTGTTGAAGGCACACAAAGCACAAAAACCGTCTTTACACTTTCAGAGTTAAGTGATATGACATAAGGACGAAAAAAATTGAGAGCACATCAACCTCCTAAACTTAGCGGGTAATCATTTCTGAGACCTGTCGTTCACTGGTGTAAAGATTGTTTTTTTGTGTTGTGTGTACAGGTGTTGTGTTGAGGCAGGCAGGCGGTGGCCACTGTCGGACTCAGCTGTGCACAGGTGTTGTGGTGAGGCAGGACCCTGCTTGCAGTAAATATATAATAACTATGACATGGGAGATCAGCGTCCATTGCAGTGCCGAAGTCGTTCGTGGAGAGAGAGAGAGAGAGAGAGATTGGTCTGTGGTGGTGGGTCACCCTTACACATTAATTAGTGACCTAATTTGGTTACGTGTCGGTGCTGGGCAACGTTGGGGTGCGTGGATGGATTGATTGTCTCGCATGACAAAGGGTTTCCGCCTAGTAATACACTCAGTGTCTGCACCCCTGTGACGGGTGGGTGTACATGTACCCGCCACTGTAATCCATTTCATCCCTCAGCGCCAAATAACTTCACTCTCGTGTGTGATGAATTTTGTACACTCTATATTTTTCAATGTTGTAGAACTCCGTAGACCGTGTGGAAATGTGTGGCCAGCTCTTTGTTAAATTGTGTAACTGTCACATAGCTAAAGGTAATCGAGTTGTTAGGTATGGGGAAAATAAAGAAATCAGAAACAACACAGACCGTCGGACAAACACAGACACAGACGCTATCATAAACCAGATGAATAATGTGAAGACTTTGGATTAGTAATGTATAACGACCTAAGCTTCAACGAACACAACAAAGCAACGGTTGCCTCATTCTCCGTGGATGGCAGGCTGGATCCTGCGGACCTTCAAGACAAGGGACGAGAAACCAATGATGACATTATGTAAGGCGCTAAGTCTTACAGAATTGGGCATTGCTGCTTTCTGACATCATGGTACAAGGTAGGCGAAATTGCGGATTTTTCGTAGCCCATATTAATGTGGTAAAGGAACAAAGTTACTGGGAAAGACTGAAAACACGTTGAGCGCAGACGGGAGAGGTAAATTATCGATCTGTACTTGGAAAATCCTTAAATGTTTGGTTCCCAACCTGCATTCGGAAATAACATCCTACAGGCACGACATGTGTAGGAGGCTTTGTATAATACTACCTCTGAAATCCAAAAGTGCCATTATGCACGAAAAGAGAAAAACCCCTTAATCATCGGGGGCCAAGGCTCTTCAGCACTTTGCCATCTACCATCAGAAGAAGCATGGGACGCACAGTAAAGAAGTTCAAAAGTGCACTAGACAAGTACCTGCAAAGTGTACCAGACCAGCCATTCTGTGGGGGCTCTGTGGGCCTTAGGGCAGCGGCTCCCAACAGCTTGGTCGACCAACAACTCCATCCAGGAGCTGGGGGCCAGCCCGTGCTGTAGGGGGTGAAAATCCCGAATTTGACATGGAAATCGAATCCGCTAGAGTTCGCCATGGGAGTTCGGCCACCCGTACGCTGGAGACACGAGTGTTATTTTCGGCTTATTTACTTTAGTTGACAAATGTTGTGCTGGGAGGGTGTGGTTTCGCGTGTTCCGGTGGGGGTGGGGGGGGGGGCATTATATCTTGGGCTCTTTGGAAGCCGACCCCTAGAGCTGACCTCAGGGGCTAGGACTCTTGTGGTGCCGACCGCACAGGCTGGTGTTCTTTATAGAGCCGACCTCCAGGGGCTGGGGCTTTTGTGAAGCCAACCCCAGACGCTGGGGCTAATATTGTATTTGGCCAGTATCTGGTACATATTTCAGTAAGTGTTTTAAAAACTTGTCTTAAAGACCAGCCGAAGGGTTTTGACCAAACGTTGTGGAGTCTTCTGGAAGTGAGGAAGGGAAGGCAGGCGTACACAGAACACCGGAGGGACTCTCCTTGCTTGGCATAGGTTCTCTGAAAGGCCCCATAGTCCATGTCTCCCTACGTGTAAGATTCGGTCTTGTGTACTTTTTTTATATTTATTCGTATTGGTCCCTGGTTCCACCCCATGCAATCTAATAGATTACTTATACGTTTAGTTTTTTTTTTATCCATTCTTTTGAAGTGTTTGTAGTCGTGGGAGCGCAAGTGGTGTGGCAGTCTGCATCGCGGGATCCCCCCTGCCAATAGCATAATGATAAGACTGATAATGTTAAGAAACCCGGCCGGCTGACCCCAACCCGTGCTCTTGGCTGGCCCCAACCTCCCAGCACCGCTCATGCTTCAATTGACTCATCAAATTAATATTTAATCAAATGCGATTTTATCATAGAAAAGGCGTTCATGTGATAGTTTGGTGTGGTATTGGGCACATAGCTGGGGTGAGGTGGAAGCAAGTATAGAGCGCACAGTGGGTACAATAGCAGGGGGCAGGTGGAGACGGGTACAGACTTGATAACTCGCTTGTATGATCACTGCAAAACTAGTCTGTATTATGGATGCTATGTGTTCTCGGTTGTGATGAATGCTGATGTGACGTAGGGGGGTAACAGGAGAGGTCGGGTAGTGTTGTTGGGATGCCACGCTGGAGAGGAGGGTTGGTAGTGTCGTGGAGGCAACAGAGGGAGGTCAGTGACCTCATGGCTGAGGTAACAGGGAAGACCACACGATCAGTGGGGTTGTGGTGGGGTGTGTGGAGCTGTTATCACGATAGGTCAGCCAGACACCCCCCCCCCTCCCACCTTCCTCACTCCCTCCAACTGCTTGTTGCTGAGGAGGAGGGGAAGGGAAGCAGCGACGATGTAAATAGGGAGGGGGTGGGGAACGTCCGTATATGTAGTGTGGGGGGAGAAGGCATGTTGTTGATGGTTGGGGGAGTTAGAAATTAGGGTGTTGGTTGTGAGTGAATGTGAATTTAGTGTGGTTCTGGTGTTGTAGGAGGCGTATATGCTGGAGGAGCCACCGAACTCCCTCTTCGTCCTTCTGCAGGTGATCCGGGAAGGTCATGAGTTGGGAAGGGGGCTGGCTGCTGACTGCTGGAGTGGTACAGTGAGCTCCCTAGAGAGTTGTATCTAACGCACAGTAACAGAAGGAAGGGAGGTTTGAAGAAATGCCCTCGGGTGAGGGTCACCTGGTGTGGTCCTGGGGCGTAGGTAAATTACCTGGGGACCCAACATCCTGGACGGTACTGGAGGGGAGGGTGTGCGGAACTCGCCCCTGGTGAGTGTCATGGGCTGGCTGGAGTTGCCTTGTCCTTGAGCTGTCCTCTCCCTCCCTTGTTCCCCTCCTCTTCCCGTACCCCTCCCATTCCCTCTCCCTCTCGCTGTCGTCGCTGGTGCCAAGGATTCGAACCCCATACAGGTGGTTTATAAATCCCTGGTGATGTAAGACTTGGCTCGGGGAGCCTCCAGCCTGGCTCTGCGGGCAACAGTGGCAGAGGTTGTGCTGAGGATGGAGTAGTGCTCCCACACCAGCCACCCTTCGTACTGGCCCGTTACCACCTCCCCACACCTCTGTATTTTGGCTGTAAATTATCTCCCGCCCCCCCAAAAAAAAAAAAAAAATGAATATCTGAGGTTTTGATAATTTAGATAATAGTGCCCTGATAGTAGTTTACATGGACATCATTAGGGTTATTATTTGTGATAGCGAGGTACTTGATCAGGTGCCATTGGCTCTGCTGTAGAAGAGCTGGTTAGTTAGACATGACTGACAGTCTGTCAACGAGCAGAACATAAACCATCAGTTATGGGGCCGTCATGGCCACGGGTGGCGGAATGACAGCGTGACAGGTGTCAGGGACAAGTGCAGCTTCTGTGACTGGGGGAGGGGGTCAAAATTGGGTGGGGTGGGGGAGGAGGATCAGATGACTTGCCCCTTCAACATTCTCTCTCTTATATGCCAGCGTGACACTCTTGTTGCCAGCGGTGGTGTGGACTCACCGACGCGACGGGAAGGCACTTGTAGATTACAAGGTGAGGCAGGGAGATAATAGACACATCGGACCAGCAACTAGCAGATGGTGGGACACAGACGAAGACGGCCATATCTGTTCGTGGTGGTGTATGGGAGTGGTGAGGGTATTTAGGAGGCCTGTGGGGCGACCCTCACAGGCTAGGACTACTGGAGGGGAAGGCTGGATCCACACACAAGCTGTTTGGTTACAAAGGAGGACGAGACAGCTTGGGACGTCCCAGCGTGACTGCTGATGATATTCTCATGTTCTTGATCACAGACGTCTGCTTGTATCCTCTAAAATTTCGCTATCCATGGCAAAGACAAAGACACCTACTTGCTGCTATATTTATTGAGTGAGGGTTGGAAGAGAAATGATGATCGGAGTGCAGACAGTCAGAGCGTCAGGTGCCGGAGTACAGACAATCAGAGAGTCAGGCAGGCTGTGCCGGAGTAAAGAGAGTCCAAGCGTCAGGTGCCGGAATACAGACGGGCCGAGCGTCGGGCAGGCTGTGCCGGACGGAGTACAAACAGCCGGAGCGTCAGTCAGGCTGTGCTAGAGGAAAGAGGAGGACCTGCGCTATGCCTGCATGATGGACGGAGGCTCCGGAGGGGGTCTGAGGTCAACTCAGCCAGCATAGTTTGTTATGGGCTGTGGTAACGGTGGTTGGGAAAAGTTACCGTGGGTTGAATCACAAGGAAGGAGCCATGAAAGTAGTGTTTGTGAACAAGTTATGACATACAGTTGGAAGAGAATAACGAGTCATTTGTAGAGTTAACTGCTTGAACAGTCACGGTGGGTTGACGAGGTTAGGAGAACAAGGTTCTTGTGGTGAGCTGACGAGGTTAAGAGAACAGGGTTGTTGAGGTGGGTTGACGGGAGATGAAAATGTTGTTTTAGTGGATTGACGGGGAAAGAGAACAGGGGGATGTTTTGAGGTGGGTTGACGAGGGAAGAGCTCACTGTTGTTATGTGTAAGGGAGGAGGAACCTGTGGTGGGTGGGTGGGGTTTTAGGGTGAGTCAGGTAATAGGGCCAAGGTTGATGAGGATGGGATGTGGGAGGGAGGAGAAGTGTAACCCAAGGGAAGGGTGAGGAGATGGAGATAAAAAGTGTGTGTGGAGGAAAATGGTGGAGTGCGAGCATGGAATCCCTTAGTGTTATATGGGAATGTGTGTGTGTGTGTGTGTGTGTACACGCAGGTCGGAAAGGTATTAGGGCGAAGTCGTAGTCGGTGGGTGGCAGCAACTGTTGTGTACTGGTGGAGGGAGGTGGTGGGAGGCGACGGGTTGGGGGGCGAAGGTGGAAGTGGTGGTGGTTGTGTACGACCTTGATGGTGTTGTCAGTCAGTTCAGTGTACTTGACGGTCCGTCATGGCGGGCTGTCGCTTAAAGAGAGAGAGAGAGAGGAGGGGGAGATACATAGGTAGATGAGAGAGGGAGCGAGAGATAGAGAGTTACATTGATAAATAGACCACACAGACCCCAAGGTCCAGCCGAGGTGGTCTGGCCTTAATATTACAGGAAGAGGTCGAGTCCCCCTTGAAAGCAGTAGAAGAAAAGGAGAGAGGAGAGAGAGAGAGAGTGATAGATGAGGAGTCGTGAAAATGTCAACAGCGAGGCCGGATAGTGGTTTGCCGCTACTGTGCAATATTGTAGACCTTGTGTCTGGTGATTGTGTTGGACGGTGCCTTATGGTGACCCCGAGTGGCAACTGACGAGGGTGTCTTCGGCCAGGGACAAGCACACAACACTCTGGGAAAGTTCCTCTCACTGCTTGCAGGTTGTGTTGTATGATTTATTTTAGAGAAAGGGGACTACTTTAGTTGCCTCTTGCGGAACCACAGCCCACATCTGAGTGGCAGTTATACTGTACTTATGGAGGTTTTGGTATAGTGTGTGTGTGTGTAGTGTACGGTGTAGTGGAGAGTGACTGTGTTTGTTGGTGGTGACTAAAGAAGATGGTGATGGTGGAGTCCCTACGACTGCCTCTGTGTTGTTGTAGTTAAAGCTCTTCAGCACAACGGTAAGATCCTTCGGGCTATGATGTCCGGGTCGTCCTTCTCTCCAAGGCTAGGGTCTTAACGATGTGCTCAAGGTTACAGCAACAGTCGAGGGGGACGTGTTGATCATATAATGGCACATTATCATAATCCAGAATTTACCATCTGGATCACGTCAGCCCGGGCGGCAGTGTTGGCCCACCTGGGATTAATTATCGAGTCTCTGAGGTCGACCTTGATCCGGGTCGAACCCCGAAGACGTCTTCCAGAAGTGTTAACGTCCGGCACAGGATCAGCAGGAGGGGGACCACGCCGCTCAGGGATGGCCCCCTCTTGCCGTGGCCTTGGACGGTGTTGTTGGTCCCGCCTTGACCTTGGATGGTGTTGTTGCCCCCCCAACCCCCCCTCATCTATCGTGGACCAGACGACCTTTTCCCAACTGATGAAGGTTGGAGAAGGAAGGGGGGGGGGGGTTGTCCCAAATCTTGACTTTGACCCCCTGATTGTGAGGGTCGAGTCTTTTGTAAAATGTTTCAAAACACCTAGATATACTTTGCCGTCATTACGGAAATCGTTTCCACTGGGTCAAAATGGATGTCTCATATGCAGGAACGAGGGAGAAACACGCTGGTTTGTGCGTTTCTGATCGCAACCTTGACAAGAGGCGAGACTCACACGGTAAGCTTTAAGAGGTTGTGGCGTCAGCGGAGCTTGTGTTGGAGGATTGAGATAATACTCTGATGACGTGAGTGGAGTGGGAGGCGTGAGTGTTTGGCCTGCAGGCTGAGGGAGGGAGGGAGCCACCTCCTACCTACCTACCTGCCTGCCTGCCTGCCTGCCTGCTTGCCTCCCCTCACACGCCACCATCCACTCCTCACTGTGACTCACCTCTCCGCCTGCCTCCCTTGGCTCTCACGGTAGTAAACGGAGTCTTCTTATACTCTCCTTCAGGCAAGACTATAGAGAAAAAGGGCGTGATAGTGTAGTGGTGTTGGGTACTGTGGAGGACGTTGCTTGAAGTCTCTCTCGTTCCTTGTCCCTGATGAGGGTTTGGGTAGGTCGCCCCATCCCCATCCAAACAAACCTTGCACGAATTGGCACAACACTTTATCCTTAATGGTGAAATACCTGATATGCTGAAATTCTATCCACCTTTTTGCATATAATCGGATAAATTTATTCCGCGAAAGACCTCGAGCTCATGGACGAATATAGCAACGATTTGTCATAATTATCTGGCTACCGGAGTCTGACAAAGAGCCTTTGTGACCTCGGTAATCTTTTGGCGCTACCGCTCACAGGATGAGCATGGGGGTGCACGGTGAACCAACCAGCTGCTTTTACCGGCAGAGATCGAATCCCACTCACTGGCAGGAGGTTCGTCACAAGAACTCTCGCACGACATGACAGAAAACGAGTACACACACACGCACACACACACTTGTGTGTCCATCTGTCAGTGTATGAATCTATCTGTCAGGAGGGCCAGTTGCAAGTAAGAGGCCGGAGGGGGGAAGCCAAGGTGAAGTGGTTTTGCCCGAGTCCTTTCCGCCTTGCTGTGCTTCACCTCCACCGCCGCCGCCGTCATCCCACTCAACTACTGCTGTTTCCTCCTGCTGAAAGTTTCTCTCTCTCTCTCTCTCTCTCTCTCTCTCTCTCTCTCTCTCCTCTCACACATAACGCTTGACAACACTTAAGCTCACAAGACACGTTATCGGCTAAGTTTAGATTTTCCTGCGGTGAGCGCTACGCTCTAAGCCCATGCCTTTTGGCAGTATCTTAGGAACTGGCGGGTAAGAAAGTACTTTCCTTCCCCGTAATCTCTCTCTCTCTCTCTCTCTCCAAGTTAAGTAACGCTGTGTCTGGTTAGTGATTGGATGGGTGACCGCTGGTGGCATATGCTGTGCACGCTTCGCGTTAGTCCTGTCGAATGGCGAAATCTCGTAAGTACTTGGACTCTCACTCAGCCAGTCAAGCACCCGTCTTCCTCCTCCTCCTCCTCCTCCTTCTTCCTCCCATTCCTACTCTTCTTTTTATGATTTTGGCAATCTTGGAGAAAGTAATGAGTCTGTAGTAACCCTGTATATGAAGGTCAGCATGGATTCGTACCGGGCTAACGTACACATCCTCAAATGGTGTACCTCGAAAACATATACAGGGGAAAAAAGTGAACACTGTTGTTCTTTGCTTTCAACGGGCTTACAAGATTCTGCTGGAGAAATTAGCGAAGCATAAAGGTAAATTCGGTTAGTGGATAAAATGAGTTTCTAGCGAGCGGGAAAGTAAAATAAGTAACGAATGGAACTGTGTCGAACGAGGAGCTCCTCAAGGACGGCTTTGGCTTCCGCGCTCTCTATAGTCATGTCACATATACTGATGAATAGTATTGTACCGTGTTCCGCAGACGACTCCACAGTAAGGTGAAAGGCAAAGAGAAAACGCAAGACCTAAATATGATATACAGAACGTGCTGGACTTCATTTGAGAGGGAATCAAACTTTTATGCCACGGAAAGGTAAAGAGGCGCAACCTTTACACTTGTTAAAGGTCCAGCAGGAAGAGATGTCAGTGAAGACACAGCTGAATACTGAAGTGTAATCATGAATGAACAGCTGTAATTTGGAGGCCAATTTGGATTGATGATTGGAGTGGTAAAAAGAACTAGCAACCACAGAGGAGAAGATTGAAGGTGGAAACGTTCAGTATATATGTATAAACGGTAAACTTGAATACTACTTTGTTGCATGATCGCCATCCTCGGACCAAGCTTGAAACCATGGATGATATAATTCGGAAATACTTCTCCAGCAAGATCGAGGGAATGGAGTGTACAAATTGCCGTCAGACGTTGAAGAGTAGAACTCTACAGCCTAGGGAAAGTGAATGATAAATTTGCTTGAAAGAAAAATGTTTCTGGTAGGAAGAGACAAAAGTAAGTGTCTATAATAATCTACAAAAAGCAGCGAACAAAATTTTACTAAAGGTAGAAAGACTAGAATTAACGCATTGCTCACTTTAATGTAAAACCAGCGTGGAGTAAGCACAGGAGTTTTAAAAGAAACCTGGATAAATGGCTCAGAATAGTTCCACATGGACCCTAGACTCGTGAGCTATGCAATATGTGTGGCGGTACTGAAAAAACTATTATTAAGCAAGATATGCGGTTAGCGTTACGCGCCAAGCCTTACCTAATGGCTGTTACGTCATAGACTAATGCCACGTTTTCATTTTTTATTTTCTTTATTTGTTGCAAGAGTGTACTGTTGTAGCTAATTTTATTATTAGATTGAATAGTTCTTTAGTATGTAGAAGAAAATAACGCATTGTTTGTGGTGTGGTTGACAAAAGTGTTTTGTTAATGAAAGAAACTTTTTCTGCATCTTAACTGTGATGTCCTAATTTTAGACACAAAGAGCAACTTTTCATACTTTGGACAAATAAACATCAAAGATGGCGGCGTTCGCTCGCTGGCTCGCTGTTTATGCCCGAAATTTTAAACTTTTCTCGCGGGAACTGAGATCGTGACCAGTAGACTTTATCTTTTAAGTTTTAGACTGTTTGGAAAGCCAGCATATTGTATAATATAACGTAGCATGTTGCTTTTTATGTAAGTCTGCAAGCTGTATAGCGTTTAGGTTTGTATTTAAAACTTTTTACTGCAAACGTATAGGTAGTAAACAAAGATGGAAAGTTTCGTGCTATTGTGTTATAATGCCGACTAGTATACTTTCAGCATTTGTTTATTTTCCCCCGGGGTTGGGGGTTAGATAAGGTTGATTGGTTTGATTGTATTAACCCTTCAGACTTCAAGATGGCGACGGTTATAAACACTCTTTCGACCCCGATGAACTAAGTGTAATTAAAATTTAATCTCTTCGCTCAGCATAATTGATACGCGTATGAACCTTGATAAGTACAAAAAAAAAATAATTTACAGATGATGGTAGTGATGGTGGAAATAAAGTTAGACTAGTCTGCAAAATAACCACTGCATATGATTTATGGTACTTGATCATTTATGCACTTGTGTCTGACGCCTTAATTTTTCATTCCAGGTACAATGACAGCGCAGGTGTGGTGTACAGATGTGCGATGAAGGTATGTATGTAAATATATATATACATAGGTGCAGCTGCTACTGACGGTAGGGGTGTGTGTCTGTGTGTGGTGGCGGCGGGAACATATGCTGCCGTGACATAAACCAAGAGGAGGTGGTTCATACCCTCGACCATAATACAGCTTACCACTAGTGGTGTATTAATGCAATTCTGTACTGGCACATTTCCCATCGTTCTAACAAGAGTGTGAAGAGCGTCTTTGATGATAATAGTGACCCTTGTGAGCCCCCGGTCTGTGGCTGGGTCACGCAGTACCCGACTGATGGGCAGCCTAGTTCCCGACCGTTGGACCCGACCTTTAGGTCACACAGCACCCGACTGACGGGCCACGTCCCAGCCGACGACCGACGGGCCACCATATCACGTCCTATATCCATTTCAAGCGTTAGCAGTCCCGAAGGATGTCATCACTTCGGTATCCGCGTCGCCGCTCAGTCTCTCGTTTTGTTTTTCTCCCATCTTGTATAGTTTTGTATTGCTTTTACCTCTTGAGCACGACGGTACGACCTTTGGTCTATCGTCGTGCTCAAGGTGATTAAGGCAACACCCAGGAACCAGTTACTGTAAGACTCAACCCACCCAACCGTCTACTGCCTTACAGATGTCATTACATAATCGTTGTTATGAGAGCGAGCGACGAGAGCCGTTCTGGCGACTTCCGTCAGGATTGCCTACAGTTGCCGAGTTGAACGCGAATAAATCTCTGTGAGTTTTGAGAATACTGTCGTATTGAGTACGACGTCGAGTAAATTTGACGAGAATACATAGTTCACTGTGAGTATAGAGAGTGTAAATCGGGGTGTGGGTGCGACGCAAATAAATCGTTGTGGGCGAGAATAAATTTGCCGGATATGTCGCTCGCGGGATAAGTCATTGGTTGTGGTAGCCAGACTCTGGGCAGCTGAATGTGTCAGAGATAACCAGCAGCTGGATGAGGTAACCAAACCCAGGGCAGCTGATATGTTTTTTTTTTCTTTTCTTTTCGGGGGGGGGGGGGGGGTGGTTTTTGGCAACCAAGCGGTTAGCTTTTGATTGTGGTAGCCAAATACCCAGTGTATGACTGCCTGGGTGTTTGCGGGTGTGATATGATAGCCAACCACCTGATGGATGAATATATGGGGGGGTGTAGCTAGTGGTTGGTTGCGGTAACCAAGTATCAGGTAAGAGAGCTGACCTGTTTGGTGAGACCAGTGCTAAATTTAGCCTGTGGCAGGGTAGGGGTTGGAGTGCCTGACGGCTTCACTGTTTCTCTCTCCCCCGTCCTGTCCTTTGTGCCTTGACACGTTGTACCATAGAAAGGTCAGACGAACATGTACGTGGATTGAGGTGCTGCAACCAACACTGGGTAGAGAGGTTCTGGTAATATATATATATATATATATATATATATATATATATATATATATATATATATATATACA
>JAYMFT010079987.1:0-14321 GCA_038088735.1 Panulirus argus | reverse complement strand
TATATATATATATATATATATATATATATATATATATATATATATATATATATAGGTTATGGAAGCGCTGGAGAATGTGTGGAAAGAGAAAGCGATACCTGGGAGGGTAAAAACGGGCATTTTTGAAGGTATAGTAGTCCCAACAATATCATACTGATGCGAGGCATGGGCCATAGATGAGGACTGTGCGGAGGAGGATGGATGTGTTGGAAATGAAATGTTTTAGGACGATATGCGGTGTGAGGTGGTTTGATCGAATAAGTAATGAAAGAGTAAGAAAGAGGTGAGGTAATAAGAAAAGTGTGGTTGAGAGAGCAGAAGTGGGTTTGCTGATATGCTTTGGACATATGGAACGAATGAAAGAGGAAAGGTTGACAAAGAGAATATATGTGTTAGAAGTGGAGGGGACAAAGAGAAGCGGGAGACTAAATTGGAGGTGGAAGGATGGAGTGAAAGGGATTATGAGCGGTCGGGGCCTGAACATTCAGGAGAGTGAAAGGCGTGCACGGAATAGAGTGAAATGGGACGATGTGGTATACTGGGGTCGACGTTAATGGACTGAACTAGGGTATGTGAAGCTTCTGGGGTAAACCATGGAGAGGTGTGTGGGGCCTGGATGTGAATAGGGAGCTGTGGTTTCAGTGCATTACACATGACAGTTAGAGAACGGAAGGGAGCGGTTGCGGCTTTTCTTGGTCTGTTTCTGGCGCTTCCTCGCTAAAGCTGGAAATGGCGATCAAGCAAGAGTTTGAACAATGATTGAGTCACTTTTGGTGGGGCTGCTTCATCGGGAGAACAGTCTTGTCAAAGAACTTCACACTCCAAAGTACTTCATCTTTTTCCAGCGTTTGGAAGTAACGCAGTCTTGGAGCTGCAGGAACTTCTGGATATGAAGTTCTGGAGTAACTCCAGGACCTTTCAAGTAAGGGGATCTGGATACATTATTGATAAATATGATAAATATCTAAAAACAGATTGGGTGAGTATTTTGGAGTACTGTTGAATGTGTTAGATCATACGACGAATATGTTGTGCTTGTGAAGAGGTGGCTGCTGGAGCGATAATGTCCTAATGAATCGTTCTCCTCAGCTTCCCATTTAAGACCACATAATCTAAATAATCAGCCCACATTAAAATCTAATTTTTTGACACAAAATATGATAAAAGTCTAAAAGAAAAAAATAACGTGAATATAACACGTTCAGGTTTGAAGTGGCTCCAGAGTACAAAAACAAATTTTATCTATATTCACTCATTGCGTAACTGAATGATGTATAGTGACAATGGCTGAACACCTGTTGCTGTGACAGCTGTTACAAAAGTCAGATAACAAAACACTTGTGTTGCCTGACAACAGGCAGTTCAATTTGGGACTTGATGTTAACGCGTATCCTTTCATCTCTGTTGCCTTCGCTCCTCCCTTACCCCACACAAAACCTCTTCATCCAAAAATCGTATGTTTACCCTTCATGATGGAGAGCGTGGAGTGGGGGAGGGGGATCGCTGGGGAAACATCACTAAGTTATCTATATCCCAAATTATCAGGGAAACCTTCATTATTATCACCATGACGAGCTCAGCCTTATTAACAACGAAACACAGTGATCATCACCATCATCATCATATTCACTGATGACATTTTTTATGGATTGTGTTGTAATATGTCGAGGTTCTCACACGATACGAAGCTGGGAAATAACGAGGTGGGAAACTGAGAGTCTACAAGTGTCCGCTGACGTAAACAAACTGATGAAATAAGCTCCCGGGTGGCAAGTAAATTTTCACAATGATAAAGTAGCACAAAGGAGAAGACCAGCTACAGTGTCAATTTCTTTGTGCTACAAAAGGTAACTGAAGAAGAAGGCTTAGGTTTAATGATCTCCTATGACCTAAAGCCAAATAGGGAGTGGGTAGAACCATTTAAAAAAAAGAAAAAAAATCTGGGTTTCATAGCGGTAGGCCATTCCAGTTGAAGTCTAAAACGCTAATTCTCCCTATTTACAATTCACTTGTAAGTCCTAACCTTCAATAATTGTTCAGTTTCGGTCACCATATGTGAAAAAAGCTAAAGAAGACATAAGAATACAGCGTCGAGCCATCGAGGTGATTTCCGGATTGAGAAACAAATTCTATGACAGCCGGTTAAACGACTTTAGATTACTTAGAAAACATAAAAGATTTTGACACTCAGTATTACAGTCTAATGCAATATTTGTCTGATTTCACACACACACACACACAAGCAAAGATGAAACTAACCAAAAGAGACTGCTTTTTCAATAGTAAAATCAACCAATAGAACTGTGTCAAATACATGGAATATATTGCTCATACATACAAAGTGTAACTGCGACAGTGAAGCACTAAGAAAAATACCTATCTCAAAACAGTGAAACTGGTCAACAGGAATGACAGGATCATACCGCTGTGGTCAAGGGTTATATCGTTGTGCTCGAGGGTTTTATCATTGAGTTTAAGGGTAACTCCGTCGCGTTCAAGGGACGTCCCATTGTATTCTAAGGTCATATCGTTGTGTTCAAGAAGTTAACGGAAACGGGATTGTCAATTGTGAGACTAACGTATAGATACTATTGTCATAGTAGTGGTTAAAGTAAGCAACAGAAATTATTAAAGTAAGAGTGAAACCTCTGCAATAAACCTTTGTGTTGTTGCAAAGTACTCATCATATATCTACAAACGGGAAGTCGCAATGAGTGTGGAAGAAAATGAGAGCCGTAACGAGTGTGGAGAAAAACTAGAAGCCGTATAAAGTATGAAATAAAACGGAAAGCCGCAACGAATGTGGAAGAAGGCGGGGAACCGTAACAACTTAAGGAACATATAATCTCAGTCTATAATCAATAAGTCCCAAGTAGAAAAGAAAAAAAAAAAGAGACTTAGGAATGCATAAACTTTTGGAGAGTTTCCTTCACTAACGCTCCTTACTTCAGTCATGAAGTGAATAATGTTGGAGTCTTTATGAATACTTAATGTTCGCATGCCGCACCGCGCTTTTCATATACACAGTTTTTTTTTTCTGTTTGCCACTTCTTCCCCTGCCCAGTCTCCTAGCAAGCTCCCCCTCCCTATTTCTGTAACCACATACCTAAAAATACCTGCAGCATACAACTAGTGTAGTCTTTAATCCAAACATATGCCCACCAGCCCTGACTCCAAACTACAAGCACAAGGCAACATGCTTAAGAACCCACACTGCTAAACTATCAGCTCACACATTCCCAGGTATTATGCTGATATGTTTCTTACACACACACACACACGACAGTCTACAGACTGTCTCACTCCAGCACATGGGTGGCCACATTCTCATCAGTGCTCACATGAACACGTCCACATGCTTATTAATCTTCATGAAAACACGTCTCACATGAATACATCCACATTTTCCATCAATTTTCATGCATACACATTTGCAAATATATCACTTTCCACCGGATCACATCTACATACTCATTAGTTCTCATACAAATAAATCCACACGCCCATTAAGTGTCACGTGCAAACACCATTATAATGACTTACTCTCACACGAGCACACCAGAGAAACTGCAGATCCTGAAGGACACACAGTCATACAAACCAGTGATTCAAAAACTACTTAAAAACACTTTATCTTCATCCCTAAAATAAAGATAAGTCAATCTCTCTCTCTCTCTCTCTCTCTCTCTCTCTCTCTCTCTCTCTCTCTCTCTCTCTTTTTTATATACCCTGAAAAATAATATGGTCCATGCATATTTGATTCAATCTTATCAATGAAACAGAACAATGATCCCACTGCCCTAAAGTAGAAATCATGCAAAGATAAATAAATGATCTGTTCATGAATAATTATCATGATCAATTCAGTCAACCCACGTATGGTCAAGCCCTTCATCAAGTCTTTCCTAATGCCAAACCATTCATCAATATTTAAACCCCATATGTGAAAATGAATGACTATGGCCAAAGTTATCCCTCTCGGTGAATTACTCACACCTGGGCTACTTGTCAATAATTATTAGTATAAGTATATGGCTTTCAGCAAACCTTCCCTCTTCTCTCCCACTACCTCTGGAAAACTCAATAACAGCCTGATATACAGCGTCAGACTTACAATGACCAACTCCCCTTCTACCCATGGCACTGAATAAATATTCGGTATTCACAAGGGTAAGTAATGAGGTCTGAAGGTGCGTGAGTGTAATTACCTATTTGTAAGGTAGGGGAAGGAGCCCTACACTCGTGGGGGCCTCCACCTCTTAACTTTCTCAACTGTCGTACAGCTTTTAAAACGCTTCAATGTGTGTGCGATTTTTAGTCAAATATATGGGCAGAGATCTTTATCTACGTGAGCCTTGACTACATAGATTCACACTTTCACTATGCACATTTAAATTTCCCTATGTTATCAAAACCTTTTCTTTTGCTTCATCCCCCCCCCCCCATGTTCTTTATTTCGTTGTTGAAGAAATATTTCTGTACCTCTCTCATGATACTCCTCTTGCCTTAGACCTCATGTCATGTCCTGTGGTTCTGGAATTCCTTTACATTATAAAAAACTGGTCTAAGTTTATCTCACATTGGCTCCTAGAAATTCACTGTTGGTTATCATGTTTCCTTTTCTCCTTATTTCCTTGAATGTGGGAAGGGTAATGAATTTCCTCTTCTCCTTGCAATCATTTTCGTCCGTTTCTGGTACCAGCCTCGTTGCGAACTTCTGAAAGCTTCTCTAGCAGTTCTGTATGTCACCTGAAATGCAGAAATCAAGTTAGCGATGCACATGCACATCCTGAGTCAAGCTTTCGTTGCGTATATTCGCTTGAACATCTCGAAACCCAAGCCTTTGGAAAAGGTTCTGACACTGACCATCCCACAGCTTGCCTCTTGCGATCTTCCTAAACTCGTGATCTTCAGGTGATAATCTTGGCAAAATATCAGCTTCTGGGTCTCACTCATAAACATGTTCTTGCAAAATGTTTCCACTTATATGATAGCTGTATTCAAGGTTCTTCTCACCCTTTCACAATGTTATTACTTTACATTTATTAGGGATGAAGTTCATGAATCATTTTTATGTTCACAGCTTCATTTTCATCTGTCCATTCATCATGTTGCGCTGTTGATTAGCGATTTTTTTTTCTACGAAGTTGTTTACTTTATCGAAGAAGTTTAACAGATTCAAGGTGCAAGTTCCTCAACAATTATACTCTCTTGCTCTCCTTGCCTCCCACTGTCTTAAGCTTTCTCTCTCTCTCTCTCTCTCTCTCTCTCTCTCTCTCTCTCTCTCTGACTGCCTGTCTATCTCCTGTTCTCCATATCTTTCTTATAATCAACTACATCATTATTTTTTCTTGTACGAATCTTCAGTTCTTGAAGATGAAACAAATGGCGATGACAGTAATAATGATTTATAGTGAAAATGAATAAAATGTAATGGTAAGCACACTTGAGCTTAAGCATCGAAAGCCCCAGCACAATGTTAACAGATGGCAGTAGGAATCATACCAGGAATGAAGACATTTGTTGCCATATAATGTAAAGCTTTGGTTGTAAGATGTCATGCAACTCTGCTGTCTACACAAACACTGACACCAGTACCTTGTGGCCGTTGGTCAAATGCAATGAAATACGAAATGGAGATAACTCATTACAAATTACAAAGAGACTGAGAAAGAAAGAATGAAGAGCGCACTTGCTGGTGAAAAAAATCAACCGCTCGCTCAGCTTCAAAATCCCATTATAAACTCGGGTTGACAAATTGGCGGGTGTTTAACTCCCTGCTCTGAAAGGAGTCAATTGAGCTCCTCGTATCAAATTATAATCCTGGCATGATCAACCCCGACGGGCGCCTCACCCGTACCCCCTGTGTGATATCCTCTACACCAGAACTACTCTTAGCTGACAGTTAAAACACTCAAGCTTTCTTCCCTGCTTCGAAGCCTCATTGGTATCCGATTAAATCAGTGTTAGGTAAACAGTTCACTATACCGCCGTCCACCCCGCCAATTTAACCCCTTCAATCTGGGCTATTAAATTTCAAGTAGCGTGTTCTCTCCCGGGCGGCGCGTGTTGGGCCATTGTGACGGGGTTATGAAATGATATCCGTGGCATTTTTTCCTCCCCACTGAGGCCACGGGCTGTGAGGGTGCGCGTAACCGCTCTCCCCGCCTGACACACCCCTTTTTTTAAGTTATTCTCCTGGCTTTTTTTCCGTACTTTTTTGTTTAATCTCCCGCCACGTTTTTTATGATTAGAAGTCATCGGAACTGTGCTTCGTATTCTTTATTCTCTTTTTCTGTTTAGGTTTTAAGTGGTGGACGTCGGAATGGTGATTATTTCTGCGTTAAGCAGTCTACGTACAGTGTAGGCTTGGGGTTGGAGGGCGAGGGATATGGGGTAGAACTAAACATGATAAATATTTCCTCTTATGAGAGCTATAGTTCTGCCGCCCAGAAGATGCTATGTGCTGAGCTTTGAGAGTTATAAGAAAAAATTTTTAGAAATATCTAGCAGTCTAATATGATAGTTTGCTGACTTTTCCTTCTGCTCCTATCAAGATCTTTTTCTTTTTGTCTGTTTTATTGTTCAAGATTTCAGCGTCTGATCTAGTTGCATGTGTCTTGTGGGCTGTGATACCTCCTTGAAACCAGCAACACCTGTACTGCCAGTGGAACCACCAGCACGACAGAATGCACCAATACCAGCACCACCACTGCCAGCAACATCACCAACATAAACAACAACAGAAGCACTACTGCCACCATCATCAACACCAACAAGTACTGTCATCACCACCATCGTCACCACCATCACCAACAGCAACACCATCATCCCCACAAACACCAACTAAAACTGTAAAAGATAATGACGGTAGTGATAGTAACAGCAGGTTTAATGATATAAGTAACATATGCAACTACAAGGAATAATATTTCATGCTACAGGAAACAAGAGAATGAAAAGTAGTATTAGTAGTACTAGTAGAAGATGCAGTAATAGCTGTAGTGGTAGTTTAAGTGGTAGTAGTAGCAAAAGCCTATGTGTTCATTTAGCGTCCATTCTGAAAGCGGGCATAAGGGCCTTCCGCCCACCTGTAGTGCCATTCTACCCGGCACTCAGGTCCGCCCTAGGCCCTCCTCACACCACGCCCCCTGGATCACCGTCACCTCAACCACACAAAGCTGACACGAGCGAGGAACCGCTGGCACTCCGCCCGTCCTCCACAATAACAATAACTCGTACCCAGCGGCCGTGGGTCCCCCTGAGCTAGGCTGGCCGGTCCCCTCCCCATGCTGGCCTGGCCGGTCCTGGAAGGGGCAACAATGTGGCACGGGCCCGCCCTTCTCCACCCTTTTATGTCCCCCTGCTCGACGCGTTCCTCCCTCCTGCTGGAAAAGGTGAAGTTCACTTCTTTTTTTTTTTTTAACACCAGGCAGATGGCCAAGAGCATTGATCGCAGTTTTTGCGGCCCAGATGTGGATTCTCGTGGGATTTTTGTCCATTATGAGAAACTGGGCGCGAGTATGGGCAGCTGCCGGCGGCGAGGCCGTCCTCAGGGTGGGTATACCCTCACTGCCCTGAGGACCATCGCTTACGCCTTGCGATCACATACTGAGTCAGGACCGTCAGGTGTAGGCTATTCGTATGCACGTGAACTAGTGGCGTTCTGCTGGAATTATGTCCAATGCAAATTCAACTGCTATCCTCTGTTATTCTGAGCTGTGTGAATACGACGGTGAAATTCTCATCTCAGAATATAGCAAAATAGAGTCCATGGAGGCTGGTATAAAACCCCATGATGTTTTAGGTTTGAGCCTCATAGGAGAGAAACCGCCTCTCTAGGTAAGGTTTAATGGGTTCTTACGATATAGATCAGACGCTTCGCTTGGGATGATCTAAGGGCTTCTCTTAAGATAGCTTAGAGGCTTCCCTTGGGACAAGTTCAAGGCTTCTCTTGTTTGATAGTTTGAAGTTTCTTTTGGAACAGCTTAATGGCTTTTCTTGGGATGATTTTGAAATTCATCTCAAGACAGTTGAAAGGCTTCCTTTGGGACAGTTTATGAGATTCTCTCGGAATAGTTTAGAGGCTTCTCTCCAGACAGTTTAGAGGTTTCTCTCGGCACAGCATCTTTTCAACTGGCACTTGGAATCTTCTCGAGGGACAGCCATAAATTTTCAAAGTTCTCATAAAGGCTTTCTTTTTACTACATGTTAAACAGTAGCATTAGACATAAGACACCATATGATTGGTGTTCTCAGTTGGAAGATCATCACAAACTCCACGATAATAAAGAGAACCTGAAATATGTACATATGAACATCGAAGTCTTAAGGAAATGAAATATCAAAGCCCTTGTGATGCATTTTGCGCCAAAGTCCTGTGCATCCTGGCCAAAGAAGGCCTGAGGCAAGTGTGTGATGAAAGTACTTGTAAGGTTTGGAAACAAAGAAGTTATTTGTCAGCTTCCTGTAGCTGCTGATAAAGACCAAAAATGAACTACATCTGAGACCTGTATTACGAGGAGGAGCGTTTAGATTCACAGTTACTGCTGTGGTACAGTCCACTTGTACCACTGTACATGCTCTGGGTGGGCATACCCTCTCTAAACCCAAGGACCATGGCTGTGCTACCCTTGAGTACGACAGTACGACTCTATGCACGATGGTTAGGCCCTTGACTATGATGGGCCGGCCTTTAAGGTCATGTTCTATGGAAATACATTTCTACAATAATGAAAAAAAAATGCACATGGGTTTCATTGAGAAGTGTGTGTAAAAAACCTGAATACGTTCGAGGAGAGGGGCTATATAAATCTTGCTCAATGTTCATAGGTACAGTACAAATCGGTGACTCACCACACACACACACACACACACACAAACGCGAGCGGATGCACAATATCATGCACAAACGATACAGCTTATGCAAGCGAACGTTTAGAACGACTTCCCACCCCATGAATCATACCTGACGAAGGAGAAACAAGCGTTCTGGAAATCTTATGTACCTTGACGGGCAACTGGCTTATCGTCCGTCCGTTTGGACGGCACTGGGTACTCTCGACTTCCCATCCACAACCTCTGTCATACACAGTAACGAGGGCCTTACCCCTTCAGTACCTTAACTAGATTCACGCAATACCTCAAGCTAGAGAATTCGCGATGCCACAGAGCTCATTAGAAGTGGTAGTCAAAGAATAGGGAGCACCACCAAATCCTACCTCCACCCAGAGACAAAAAGATGGGCATTAATTTCTGTTCCCCTGCGTTATCGTTCAAGGGCACAAATGGACCCAGCATCCTGGACTTCTGACCCCTGTGAGCGAAGGACACCAGCATTTCCTGGTTATTCTTAAAATGACTGAATTTTTCCCTTCCTTATTTCCTATATGAAAATATATACAAAAAAGTAGCATCTCGTATTCTTCTGCTTCCTTGAGTTATAACTTTATTTCATATCTCGTTCATAAATGTTCTCAGTTTTCTTAACTTGTGGCTTGGATCTTCTTTTGTATTCAACTTTAATGCGTTCTTGTTCCCTCCCTTTCCCTTCCATACTTTACTTTTTCTAAGCCTGTATTTCTATTTACCCATTCCGTTCACCCTTCTCTTTGTTTTCATGTTGTCACTTTTCATGGCCTTCTTGAGGCTCTTATCTTTTCATTATTTCAGTTCATCACTTTATTCTCCCTTTATCATTCTCTTACGTAAAATTTCTTGTCACGTCTCTCCCAGTCTTCAGCTGACTTTTTGCTGTCCTATTCACCCTGATCCCCATTATTCACTCTCTCCTTCTTCCACATTCAATAAAGTGAAGGAAAAACTTACCTCATTTCATCACACGTGAGCTCTGCCTCGGGTCGAGATGAAAGACAAGTATAATCGGATCAGGGATAAGGAAAGTGGGTGCCAGCCACATAGAAAATGTCGGGAAAAACATTTTTCATTAAGGCTCTATCAGGAAGAAATCCTATTCAAATCATCTTAATGGAAATTTTGTATAAAAGAGTATTATGCTATCTCTGAGTATTTCATTTCCTCTCTCTCTTTCTCTTTCTTTACCTGCTGTGTTATCGAGGTCAAGGCAGTAAGACCAGCCAAAGAAGCGTAGCCGATGACAACTGATTATTCACAAGTCTGGCGGCAAATGGAAAAATAATCTCCAAGTTCCTTGCCTGCTCCCCCGTGAGGAAGGCTGCACCTCTCCACCTACAGCCCCAACTATCGATGTGACGTAGACTCAACGCCCATCCCACCGCTGCCACCAGCCTCTGCATCTGACCACCCTTGACTGTCAGTGTCATTTCCAACAGCAGTCACCAGATATATGAATTTAGTCACTATTCGTTCACTCAAACGGGGCTCCGAGTAAAGAACATTTGAATATTCCCTGAGCCGACTTACGTAAACATGTTATTACTTTCCGATGTTTCTTATTTTTCACTGAAAAGCTGAGGTCTTCGGCAGCTGCCTTCCTCGCCTTTCTGCCAACAAACAACTGCACAGAATCTCTGATATTTCCTAGTTGTTATGGGGTGACTATCCAGCTTATGTATATTTATGCTGAATATCGGTACATATATGAAACGTCTAGTTTATTGAATTTCTAATGAATATACAACATAACCTGACTAAATGAACTTGTTTCCTGAATAATGTTGTATGCAAATAGATGTTTTCTAATTCCTCATATGCGACTGACGTGTCAGTTTTAAGTTATCATCGATACACAGCACCACCATTTACAGCCACTCCTTACAGGCATGATATCCAATAAAAAAGATTACTTTAGGAAGAGAATGATCGTTCGCTGCAACGGTAAGGATTCTCAGGAAAAAACGGTTGAAATTAGAAAAGCACCGATAATGTATAATCACGTTAATAAACGTAACGATAGAAAAAAAGAAATATATATATATATATATAACGCTACCAGTAATATTAATGATAATAATAATAATCCCTGATAATGTTGCACTGTGCTCTACGTCCCACGGAGCGTCTTGACGTCTTCTGATCAAGGACCTTCTGCCATTCTTTCCACCTACCATCCTTATATTACTTTCATTTTTATAAGAAGATCAGTATCTGCGAATTTGTTCTCTGTAGTTGTTTGAAGTTTCCAGGAAATCCAGGTTTTCAGTTTCTGATCAGCTGGCACACTACACGTGGGTTGATCTGGTTTACCTTCCATAATATTATGCTGATAATGTGGTGGTTTACATGTAAGCCCTTCACCTTCTATCTCATCATATCCAGACATAACAGTATCTCTGGCTTCATGAACCAGTGCTGTAAGAGGTCGCTACTGCAAGTCAATGGCCTGTTGTGTATGTTGCTATGTTGTTACCGGCTGTCCCTTTATTGATGTTAGCATGAACTACTTGATGCATGCTCGAGAGGATGGCAACTCACCATGACATATATCTGTGATTACAAAATCTTGAGAGAATCCTGATGAGTGGGTTGGTTGCAAAATATAGCTGACTGACTTCACCAAATAAGTCTCAATAGGCAAATAATCTTACAACTGGTGATAAGGTCCCTGCTGTTGTAAAATATAGGAGTTCTGATATAGGAGGTTATTAAGGATTTGGAATATATGCTTCAGAGGATGACTACTTCGACGTCGAGAAGGAGAGCAAGCAGAAGAAGGATGGGCATAGTTATCTCTTGTCCTTAAATGAAAGAAATTTGATTCGGTCTTGCATGACATTTTCCATAGAAAGTCAGTGTGCGTTGCTACAGATGCACCCGTTTCCTAGCTTGTCTTTCCGTCGTGTTATTTGGAATATATCTTGATTTAACGAAAGTTTCCTGAGACTAATACGTCAAGAAAATCTGCAAGCGTATCTACCACGTCAGCATTGTTACGTATGATACGTATGTAAAGACCAGCATGCGTGCGACTCGTTCCAGGAACTGCTGAGGCAACAGTAAAGCTATCAGATTCTCTGTTATCATTCAGTTTCATTCTCCTGTTAAGTCTGATCTTGTATACCGGTACCGAGGATTCACATTAGCGATAGCTGGAAACTGCCAAGTCCCAGGAGCCACAAGCTTAGGTCGCCAGACACTCCTTTCACAGCAAATCTCAGACTGAGGTGCGGAGCATCCATGCGTCTGTGAATAGAATATGCAGGAGCAGCATTTAACAAATGAATCTTCAGCATCCCTGTAAATGAAGCTATTTGAAAAAGTAGCACAGGACCCAATGACCTTGGCCTCTGGCCACTTGGAAGAAAAGAGGAAAATTTAGGATAAACAAAATTGATTTGTTACGACCTATCGAAGTCTCTCCGATAAAGCTTATGCGGTTCATAGAACTCAGAAAAGTAAGCTATTTACACATGCAATCGTTTAAGCCACGACACTCAGTAATACGAAACACTTTGCATGTAAGAATATACAGGAGTAATAAGTCCGTAGTACTGAGGTTAATTTCCTACGACCCCCTCGGCGAAGATTACATTTCAGAATAAAATGTTTAGGATGGAAGCTGAAGGTACCATCAGAAATACAATCAAAAATAAAAATGAAATAACAATAAAATTTTGCCATCTTGATGCGAGCTCTCTAAAAATCAAATTAACTCTCGTGAAAGATATACGAAATATGCATCGAACACAGCCGCTGAAATTGTCAAAAGTTCAGACACATAAGAAAAAAGTTTTCCTAATATAATATGGCGTGTAATGACTCCTGCTGGCACTGTAAGGAGGAATTACTGAAAGCTGTTCAACAGAAAACACAACTACTAGAGGCTGAACAACGAATGATACTAAAATCCGTACCTCCTCCTCTTTGCTCGGAACGATGTCCTCTGACCATTGATCTGTGCGCCACGTTCCGTATGCAGGCACCTGTGGTGAAGAACCATAGATTATAAGCCACAGAGTATGACACATTGCCTTGTACAGGGTGAGCAACGTGATATGAACACAGACTTTTCAATCATGATTAAGAACAGCAAGATATGAAACAACTTACCTGGACATCAACTATAATATGGGATTAGAGAACATATGTTAAAACAACATGGTTAATGGATTCTGAACAAAAATCCCTTCAACAACTGATCATAAATAAAGACCAATTTTTTACAAAATACATAAGAATATATACCATTATACAACATAAAAACTATCTGAATTATATAAAACGTGAATCTTGAATTATGAGAAGGAACTCTGTACTCCAAAAACTACGATAAACACATTATGCATTATGAAACAGAGACAATAAAGAATGAATTATACTCCATTTACCAATTACCATCAACTATGAAAAATAAAATAAAGAAAATCTATGTTCACGTAAAACGCAATTCATAGGTGACATGAATAATCTACATTATTCATAAAACATACGATTGTGGGCCATTATCAGCTCTATGATACAAACAAATATGTCTGTCAAATCATCACTGTAACACTATTATCCATACAGGTATCACTGACGCATAATTTTCCTGTTTCAATGTTTATCCTTGCACTTACCTCGAAGCCTACCAATCTGAATAATTTTCTATATTGATGTATTACTTTCTACGTCAAGTTCTTTATTTCACTGATCATGTAAACCTTATTTTCCTTTTTTTCATTTAAAAACAAAATTTTTAAAATCATTCTTATAATTATCCTTTCTGTCGTGTAGATTCAAGTTAAATTCATCCAATTATCGTCAATTAATTGTATACGGTAGATTACACTCCTCAGACTTCTGAAGCAATCGGATATGGTGTTGGATGTAATAGACACTAGCATTTCTACTCAAATAAAGTCAGTGTTCAAGCTGTGATTCAGACACTCGTATTCAAGCTTGATTATTGAGAATCTAAGTTAGACTTCTTTCATTGCATTTCGATATCTACAACCAGACTTCAGTCATCACACTCAAGATACAGTTATATTAACAGAGAGGTAGATTTATGACCAAATATTCAATTACTTATGTTCAGACTTAAATATTCATAGTCTTGATTGTTTATGCTCAGACGTAGACATTCACACTAAGGCTCTGATGTCTACGATCAGATATTCGCATACAGACTTAGATATCACCGTCGGATAACCAAACTTACATATTCAAACACATGTCTATACAAGCATATTCACCCGCAGAATATCGCATATGCCAAGCAGAAGCTCTAGCTCTATCTGGGTTGAGTGTTCTCTTCTTTGGCTTATGGAACAAAACTGAACCCATATGGACAGTGAGTCATACACTCAGGTAACGCATGTCTATATATATATATGTGTGTGTGTGTGTGTGTGTGTGTGTGTGTGTATATATATATATATATATATATATATATATAT
>JAYMFT010079976.1:0-14322 GCA_038088735.1 Panulirus argus | reverse complement strand
GATCACCAGTATGGCTTCCGTAAGGCGAGATCCACTGGTGATATTCTTTCCTATCTTACTAATGTCTGGTCATCATCTCTGAAAGATTTTGGGGAGTCAAGTGTAGTTGCCTTTGAAATATCTTTTGACAGGATGTGGCATCGGGGTCTCATTTCTAAGCTCCTCTATTTTGGCTTCCCTCCTTCACTTTGCTCTTTCATATCTTGCTTCCTCTGCGGCTGATCTATCTCTGTGGTTATTGATGGATCAGCATCCCCCCTTTTCTCCATCAACAGCGGTGTCCCTTAAAGCTTTGCCCTATCTCCTACACTTTTTCTCCTTTTCAACGATTTCCACTCCTCTACAAACAATCCAATGAACTCATACGCTGACGACTCAACACTGCATTCATCCACATCCTCCAATTCTGCTCCCTCTTCTCACTCGATCTGCACTGCGTCTTGAAACAGCTTCCTCAATAAACTCAGACTTAGACACGACATCTCAGTGGGGTACACAAAATCTAGTTAAGTTTGATGCCTCCAAGACCCAATTTCTACACATCTCTCTATCGAAAACTCCTCACAACTCTCGTCTCTCCTTTGACGGTTCTGGAATTCCACCTCTTGATTCAATGAACATACTTAGGATTACTATAACATCCACTCTTTCTTGGAAACCCCACATTGTAGGAATAGCTAAGTCTGCCTCTAAGAAACTGGGCGTCCTGTTTAGATGTAATTTCTCCTCTGAACAGTTGCTTCGTTTATACAAGTAATTGGCTCATCCTTGTACGGAGTACTGCTCACACATTTGTGGTGGCTCTAGCTCTGTTTCCTTACTTTACAGAGTTGAGTAGAAAGCGGTCCGACTTACAAAATGCCCCAGGCTAACTTCTAAATTTGACCCCCTTGCTTGCGCCGTAATATTGGTTCACTTTTCCTCTTCTATAGGTATTATTTCGGCTTTTGCTCTCGAGAGCTGGCTACTTGTGTGCCCCCACCACTAGCTAGACCACGCAATACTTGGCAAGCTACTGCGTCACATGATTATTGTGTGGCTATCGGCAACTCAAGGGTGTGCCATTTTGATTACTGCTTCTTTCCCTACACGTCGAAGCTTTGGAACTCTCTACCTTCTCATGTATCATGTCTTTCCCAATAACTATGACGTGGCTCATTTCAAGACAGGTTTTTCACATTTTCAAAAATTCATAAATACTTTCCCTAACTTTTCTTTCTCCGTTTCTTATTTCATTCTCTATTTCAATTACGGCTTGGCCTTGATGTGGACTTTTGTCCGTGACTGTGCCTTCAACATAAAAAAAAGGGGACGTCACTCAAATCCTAGAGACGTTGCATGAGTCCAGAGGACGGCACTCCAATCCAGATGGATCAGTCTATCCTACAGACTTTTTTTTGCGGTTCAGAAGGCCTCCTACTCGTCCAGAAGCAATCACTAGATTTCGTTAGTAAGATTTTTCATTAATATCCTTCCAACCACCAAGAGGCGTTTATCTAGCTGTCGAAGGCATTGTATCATTCCATGAATCATCTCTCTATTGTAATACGGATTCCTACAATCTATACAACCTAGCTCTAGAAGTATAAACGTCGCTTCACCTCAAATAGTGTCTAATTACCCCGGCTCCGTCGCCCAAGCTCAGGAAAGAGGTCCTTTTAACCACCAAAGACACTCAGGGCTTGGAATCGTCACTTTACAGTTGGAAACGCCGTTCTCCACTTTCAGATTTCACTTTAGTTATGAGGCGTTACTCTAGCCCTGAAAGCACCTTTCTAGCCTTGAGAGAATCTCTCCAATCTTAGAGGTACTTTATCACCCTTACCTTTAAAAGTCACTTCATCACTGGCAGCCCTGGAGGCGGTTTTCCAGCCCAGGAAACGGCTTTCCGGCCCTAAAGTCTGGTTTCCAGCCCTGGAAACGACTTAAAGATGACTTTTCAGGCTTGCAGGTAGCTTTCCAGTCTTTGAGACTTCTTTCGAGCCATAATGTTGGCTTTGTAAACGTGGAGGTGGCTTTCCAGTCCCGGAGGTGACTTTCCATCTCTGGAAGCGGCTTTTCAGGAATTCAAGCGACTTGTTAATCTCAAAGGCGGAAGCGTCTTTTTGACCCTGGGGGCAGCATTCCAGCCCTGAAGGCGACCTTCTAGTACCTAAGAGGACTTTTCAGCCCCGGAGACGATTTTTCAGCCACAGAAGTACAGTGTTACTACTCACAGATATCCTGCTTCCGTTTAACCAACTATGAATGTTGGGCCAAAGACAACAATGACCAGACCTAAGTTCTGTGACGCGGTGTCGTGTTATCTGGCATTACGCTGCAGACACGGCTGCCACACTGAGTTCTGTTGGTGGACTTGCCATAACCCCACTGTGCAGCCCTACTCACCCTAACTCCTTAAGAGGGCGTCACCCCCCAACAAATGCCCCCTCCTCCTACCTCCTCCACAACTCCCTGTCTTTAAAGCTAGTCCATGATGTGTTACGACGAGACTAGACGGGGAGGCTAAGGAAATGACGAAGAAGCTGTCAGTGACAGGGAGGCCATTACAGTGGAGTGGGAGAGCGGGGCGAGAAAGGATTTCGTCGGTGACGAGACACCTGCTTCAGTGAGGGGAAGGCTACGGTAGTAAAAGCAAGGCTACTCCAGTGACGCAGGGGTTATGGTAGTGACAGCTAGACTACTTCAGTTGCGGTAAGGTTGCGCTATAATAGCAAGGCTACTTCGGTGATGGTAACACAACGGTAGTAACATCAAGGCTACTTCAGTAACGGGAAGGCTATTATAGTGACGGTGAGATGGGGTTGTGACAGTGAAAGGAAGGCTTCGTCAGTGAAAGGAAAGTTATTGTATTAATGAAAAAGCCCGACAGTTACAGGAGACCAGTGCATGGAGGGGATGCTCACGGCACTGAGATAATGTAAAGGAAATGGAATGTCTGTGACAGTGAAAGAAAGGCTATATATCATTGACGCTGGAGTTCACTGTAAGAACGGAAACGCTAAGACGCTCAAGGGGAAATTACGGGAATGATGGAGGAGCTCTGACAGCGACAGGATGACTAAGGCATTGAAGAACAGGTTACACCTGTGACACGGAGGCTACAGCAGTGCCAAAAATGCTACGGGAGTAATGGAGAAGCATAGCGAATGAATTAACGGGAGGTGGGAAAGACAGTGGCTGGATTTTTCTTCTGTTGATGAAATCAAACGCAAGAGTATATTTTGAAGGGTGAAGCTTTTGGCGTTCACCTCGATATTTTTAAAGCAGTTGAGAGAGAGTGGCAAAAGTCATTCCTTTCTAAAATCTTGTTTCTTTGTTACTTATATCTGTTTTCTGGTGAAGTTTCGTCTCTGGCTGTTCCATCGCAGTAATTGGTGATGGAGCGACTTCACCCTCCTATCATATCAACAGTGGTGTTCCTGAAGGTTCTGTTCTGACGCCTACTTTCTTTCTTCTCTCGATAAATGGTCTTTTTTCTTCTGACTTCTAACTTCACTCTTATGCTGATGATTCCATTTCACTTTCTCCTCCCCTTCTCCTCCTAATACTCGTTCTCTTTCTCGCACTGAACATATTTCCTCTCTGACCTGTGCAACATCTTAGAATGGGGAAAGAGTAACATAGTTAAACCTAAGATTTCTGAATCGCACTTGCTCCCTATATCTCTACCTATGAGTCACTCGTTTCCATCTGTCCGGCTTCAAAATACCACAATTCAGCATTGTAATACCACAAAATGTTTGGCATAACCAAATCCTCCACTCTGCCCTGGAAACCCCACATAACCAACATTACAAAGCTTGCTTCCCCTAAGCTGTTGGGGTGTTGTATAGGTGCCGTAACTATTTTTCTTGGGGTATTCCTCGCATATCTGCAGTGGCTCTTCCTCCACCTCTCTCTTAACAAGAGTGTAATCAGAAGCCTTCCGTCCCATTAATTCTCCTGTCATCACCTCTCTTCAGCCATCTCCTTCTACGCACCGCGATGTTGCTGCTATCTCTCTCTCTCTCTCTTGCCACCGTTCTCGTGAGCCGTTTGTATATATATATATATATATATATATATATATATATATATATATATATATATATATATATATATACTACAGACGAAACCATTCAGAGTTACTTTTAACACCTTGAGCACACGACAGTACTATCGTTGAGCACGGTGGTACAGTTCCTGGATATGATGGCGTGACCTTTGACCTAACGCTTACGGAAGCTATAGTAGTTGTGCACCACTGTTAGAGGAACGGTGGAGGTAGTGCTGGAAGGGACGCTGTTGGTTTTGTTGGAGAAGTGTTGTAACAATAGTGTTGAAGGAATGAGTTGGTATATTGGTTCAGAGTGAAAAGTACCGAAATGAAGAGGACGGAATAATTTGCGGAAGCAATGATGGAAAAATTGTGTTGGCGATGCTGGCTTGCAGAAGCAATGCTAGAGTTCTGTTCGAGATGATGTGTTGGAGAACTAATATACAACATGTATGATGCTTTCAGTCTCCAGGATGAACGATTCAGTGCAGAATATGCTGTTAGAAGTGTTATCTTATAAGATGTAGATATTGAGGCAGGGCACTGGGAAATATCTTCTTTGTTCGGATAGTAGTAGCATTGTACGGAGGGCGAGTTCAAGAAACAGTGTTGGGTTGGTGATGGAGATCTGTTGGTGAGTCAGTATAAGAAATGTAGATGTAGTGAGTGTAATACATACATAATTAGTGCTGGATAACTGTTTAAGATGTAGTATTACAGAATCAGCGCTAAGGGTTTAAAAACCTTTAGCGAAGCAGCGTTGGTGATGCGGTGATGGAAGTCGAATTGAACCACTGTCAATGAAACGAGGACTGCTGAAGGAGTGCTGAAGAAGTAATGCTTCGTCCTCAATACAAACTATCTTGTCAATACCCCATCCTCAACACCAGATCTTTCACCAATATTCCATCTCAAACACTAGAACTGTCTCGCCAATGCTCCGGCCACAACGCTAGAACCGCTTCACCAATGCTCCGAAGATGATGGAGACACAGCACTGGAAGTTCTGTGTTGACAATACAGTGCTGGAGAAGCAATGCTGAAGGTGTGTCGGAGCGGTGAATCAACGAGTGCTGAAAGACCGAACTTATAGAACGTGCTGTAAGTGGTATAAAGAATGGGTGGAGATGTTGTTGGAGATACTGTGCTAGAGAAGCTGCGAAAGTAGACAACGATGGAGACATTGGAGGAAGAGTGTTCAGGATGCAGTGCTGGCGAGGAAGGTTTGAGGTTTCGGAATTACAGTGCTTAAGCATCAATGTTGCATGAGTGTCAGAGAATTTGTTTGTGTGGGACTGTACTGGCTGAGTTACTGCAGAATGTGAAGATGTGTTTTTGGAGTAATAATTTTAATCCAATGTTGGAGAAGTGTTGCAGATTTTTTTTTTGTGAAACAAATACTCGATGAATGTTGCAACAGTAGTTTGGGATGAAGATAGAGTAATGTTTCAAGACTGTGCGTGTGTGTGTGTGTGTGTGTGTTGAAAAAAATTTTTGACGTAAAAGTAACAAGTCTTATGACCTTACGAGACATTATGTGGAAAAGCAGTGTTGGAGAGTATTGCAGCAGTGTTGAGGAGGAAACGTTCGAAGGTTCTTGCTGTAGCAATGTCGCAGTGTTGTAGGGGTGTTGCAAAAGAGGCTTGGGAAAGTAATACTGGGTGTTGCAGAATTAGCAGAAATGTTGCATAAGTACTACTCTGGAAGCAATGCTGGAGAAATACTGCAGTTAGTGATGGTAGGATATCTTGCATAAGTGTCGCCAGGGGAGAAGTCATGAGGAAACGTTTCATATGTAACGCTGGGGAAGTGCTTATGGTGCTAGAAGTAGTAGTAATAGCAATAGCAATAGTAGTAGTAGTAGTAGTAACAATAGCAAAAGTAGTGGCAGTAGCAATAGAAGTGGTAGTAGTAGTAGTAAGAAGCAGTAGTAGCAGTAGTAGTAACAATAGTAGTAGTAGTAATAATAGTAGCAGTAGTAGTAATAGTATTAGTTGTAACAGTGGTAGTAGTAACAATAGTCGTGCGTGGTAGTACTAGAAGTAGCAGTAATCGTAGTGTGAGAAGGTAGACGCAGATGTGTTACTGGTAGGAAAGAGGCACTGGGTCCGGGACAGTGCTACGGATGGGGGTACTGTTCCAAGGAGGTGGCAAAGGAGTTTCTGATGGAAAAAGAATTAAAATTGTTGGAGGAGAGTGTTGTAGATTTAGGGGATTGGCTTTAAGGAACACTGTAGAAGAAGTGTTGGAAGAAAACTTCAAAAAAAGAATTAGAGAAGTAACGCTAAACATTTTTACATAGCACTTTTTTGCTAAATCGTTCACTGGAAAACAAGAAACAGCTACAAGGTGTACCGTTAAAGTTCTTGAGAATTTAGCATTGATGAATTAGCGAAGTTAATGCCTGAGAGAAAATCTTATGGCCGGAGCACTGGTGAGGCAGTTCTAGTGTTGTGGCCGGAGCACTGGGAGGCGCTGGAGGACTTGTGTTGCATAGGTGGAGTTCCTGCAGGGTTTGTTTTGCAAAGCTCAGTGGTTGGGGTGTTGGAGGTCTATGTTGCAGGGACGGGGTGCCAGATGTCTTTTGTTGCAGAGATGGTGCGTTAAAGCTCCTCTCTTGCAGAGCTGGGGCGATAGACGAGCTATGCTACAGAGCTGAGGGGGTGCTGGAGGTCTTGTGATTCACAGGGCAGATATGGGAGTGCTGGAGAACTTGTGTTTTGGAGACGGGAGTGTTCCGAGGGACTTGTAGTGCCCAGAGGTGGAGGAGTTTTGAAGGAAATGTAATGCAGAGCCCAGAGGTGGGGAACTGTTGAAGGACTGGTGTTGCAGAGCTCAGAGGTGGGGTTTATGTAAAGGGCTTATGCAGCAGAGCCCAGAAGTGCGGGGGTGCTGAGGTACCTGTTGTCTGCACAACCCAGAGGCAAGGGAGTGTTGAAGGACTTGTCTTGCAGAGCCCAGAGGTGGGGTTTGTGTTGAAGGACTTGCGTCCCAGAGCCTAGAGGTGGAGGAGTGGACTGCTAGAGAAGCAGAAAAATGGCACTATCACTGTGCTGGTGAAGGTGGGTAGCTGAGTAGGCAGAGGCAGGAGGGGTGAGTGAAAGCGCGTACGAGAGGAAGATGGACAGAGAGAAGAGAAAGAACAGGAGAAAGAGAGAGAGAGAGAGAGAGAGAGAGAGAGAGAGAGAGAGAGAGAGAACAATGGGACTGGCAGGGGTGGATGGAACACGAGGTACAGCAGGGGCACAGCACTGCCACCGCCCTCCGCCTCACCTCCTCCTCCTCCTCCTCCTTCCCCAGAGCACCACACCGCCCAACCTTTCCCCTCGTCCGCCCCTTCCCCTCCCCTCTACCCCTGACCCACTCACCCGTATCCCCCCCCCTGCACACACACAAACACACACACACACCTTCTCTCCCCCCTCCCCCAAGACAAACCAACCATCCTCCTACCCCTTTCCCCCCTACCCCCTTTCCCTTCATCAACACCAAGGCCGGGCCGACCCTGGGAACCCAGACTGTGACGTCACTGAAACAAATGAATGGCGGGTGTGGACCTGGGATGACCTCGGAAGTTCCTAAAAATAGTAATGGCAAGCGTCGAACACCCCCTTCCCCCCTTCCTCTTCCTGCACTAATCCCAGGACAGATGGGCCGCCGTCCCCTCCATATCATCGTAGGTCCTCCTGGGAACAACACAGGCATGTACTAAGCAAACCGCCCCCCGAAAATCTGAATGACCCCAGCTCGTACCTACGCCACCAGCCCTCCCCCTCCCCTCCCCTCCCCTCCCCTCGCTCCTCTCCCCCGCCCGCCAACCACCCCACCCATTCTCGCCCGCTCTGACCCACCCTCCCACCCCCACTCCCCCCCTCTCCTACCCAACCACCCCCCAACTGTCGCCCCCCCTCCCCCCTCCAAACCAAGGCCGAACGGGCCCTGGATCGAGATAGTGACGTCATTAACCCCCCCAACTATGTTCCTCCCCCCCTTCGCCGCCCCCCTCGCGGCCCCCCTCCCACATGGCCCAGGGCCTCCACCCCCAATGACCCCGGCGCGGGGCGCCCCGCCCCCTGCCACCACCAAACCACTACAGATGGCGGTATGGAGCTGCCACCACCAGACCACCACAGATGGTTGGATGGAGCTGCCACCACCAGACTACTACAGATGGCGGGGTGGAGCTGCCACCACCAAACTACCACAGATGGCGGATTGGAGCTGCCACCACCAGACCACCACAGATGGTTAGGTGGAGCTGCCACCACCAGACCACCTCAGATGGTTGGGTGGAGCTGCCACCACCAGACCACCACAGGTGGTTGGGTGGAGCTGCCACCACCAGACCACCTCAGATGGTTGGGTGGAGCTGCCACCACCAGACCACCACAGATGGTTGGGTGGAGCTGCCACCACCAGACCACCTCAGATGGTAGGGTGGAGCTGCCACCACTAGACCACCACAGATGGCGGGGTGGAGCTGCCACCACTAGACCACCTCAGATGGCAAGGTAGAGCTGCCACCACCAGCCCACCTCAGATGGCAGGGTAGAGCTGCCACCACTAGACCACCTCAGATGGCGGGGTGGAGCTACCACCACCAGACCACCACAGATGGCGGGGTGGAGCTGCCACCACTAGACCACCACAGATGGCAAGGTAGAGCTGCCACCACCAGCCCACCTCAGATGGCAGGGTGGAGCTACCACCACTAGACCACCACAGATGGCGGGGTGGAGCTACCACCACCAGACCTCCACAGATGGAGGGGTGGAGCTGCCACCACCAGACCACCACAGATGGCGGGGTGGAGCTACCACCACCAGACCTCCACAGATGGAGGGGTGGAGCTGCCACCATCAGACCACCTCAGATGGCAATGTGGAGCTGCCACCACCAGACCACCACAGATGGCGGGGTGGAGCTGCCACCACTAGACCACCACAGATGGCGGGGTGGAGCTGCTGAGGCTCCGGGAGAGCGACTGTAGTTCCCCACTACACGAGGGGAGGCTGGCACCACCCACTGTATACGAGAGGAAGATGATGCCCACCTTTACGTTAAGGGGGGCTAGTGTCTCCATAACATGAGGGGAGGTTGGTGTCCTCAACCTACTTCATGAGGGAAGGTTGGAGACTCCTCTGTATGAGGGGACATTAGTGTCTCTCGGTACATGAGGGGAGATTTGTGCTTCCCACTCTATGAGGGGACACTGGTGCCTCTCAGTACATGAGGAGAAGCTAGTGCCTCCACTACATAAGAGGGGGCTGATGCCTTCATTATATGAGGGGAAGAAGATGGCACCCACAACAAGAGGGGATGTCGGTGCCCCCTTTACATGAGTGGTGGGTGGTTTCCCCCTTACCCAGTGGGAGGTTGGTGCCCCCACTACATAAGGGTAGACTGTTACCCCCTTATTAGCAACATGAGGGTCAAGTCAGCTAGAAACCCCAAACAACTAGAAAAGGAAAGGATCCTCGACAACCTACGTCACCATCATCATCTTTCTCCCTCCTTCTTTGTTCTCCCTTTCCTTCTCTACATCCAGTCGGGTCTTCCATCGCACCCGTGATCAACATCGCCATGAATGTGTCACATGATCACACCATTACGATCAGTACTGTTGGTGATTACCTTCAAATGGAATCACTGCAACCACGATCACCCAAAAACCATAACCACACGACCACCATGAGCACCATGACCACGACCGACTGATCCACGACCATGGACAATACCACCCTAACCTCCATGACCACCACGAACCATCAAGACCACCACTACCATGGCTCCCGCCATAAGAACCATCAATACAACTATCACCATTACTATAACCGACCAATAAGTGACCAAGGCCACAGATACCATTGCCTGCCACAACCACACATGCCTATACCACACATCACCACCACCACCACCACTACTGGCGCCCCTGTCTACGACCACCACACCCACCAAACATCACCACCATAACCACAGCTACCACTGACCTTAAACTCAACGACTATTGACCTTAACCACAATTACCATGCACCTTAATTACAACGATGCCATATGGTACACTGCGCACCAAATCCGTGGTGGTGAAAAACCCCTAACATTTTACCTTGACAGGAGCCATCTTGCAAAGGTCACACACACACACACACGCACGCACACGCACAAACACACACACACACACACACACACACACACACACACATACATACTATCCATGGGATAGTTATTAGCATTATTGACCATGAGTTAGCACTTCTCCTGCCTAG
This sequence comes from Panulirus argus, assembly GCA_038088735.1. NCBI lineage: Eukaryota > Metazoa > Arthropoda > Malacostraca > Decapoda > Palinuridae > Panulirus > Panulirus argus. The sequence goes on along the minus strand of JAYMFT010079976.1, from coordinate 4,017 downwards.
GGTCGGGCACCGCAATGATTCGAATCCTGGGTTTGGCAGTCGGCCCACACTCAACCCAGGCGTTCATCTGCCCCTTGGTGTATGTTTTGTGTGTGTGTGTGTGTGTGTGTGTGTGTGTGTGTGTGTGTGCTTTTACACCCAGGATTAAAACATGGTAAATATATACACAAGGTTAAGAGACGAGGCAACACGAGTGTAAAACTCTCTCCCCGTAACACACAAATAGTAATCACAAACAGTAGTAACAAATAGTAATCACACACACATACCTCTCTCTCTCTCTCTCTCTCTCTCTCTCTCTCTCTTTCTCTCTCTCTCTCTCCGTGACCTTTGACCTTTCCTGCGTCAATGGAGTCACGTCATATATTATTTACGGCAGTGTGACGTGTGGCCAGCATGTGATGAAGGTGCTGTGACGCGTGAGGGCTACTTGGTGACGCGATGTGACGCGTGAGGGGCTAGATACTTGGTAACGCGATGAAACGCGTTATGATTCCTCGGGGTGCATTGTGACGCACTTTGTTTCCTGCGGGGGGAAGGTGAGACGGCACTTTGTGACGTATTTCAAAACCTGTGACGGCCCATGAAGCGTTGTGCCGGGAGAAGATATTTGGTAATGTCGTGACGGGTTTTGTGACGAGTCATGGCATGCTGTGACGTATGTCGACGTCGGCCTGAGGGGGGAGAGGGGTTGGGGCGGTGGGGGGGTGGGGGGGGCGCGATACGTCGTCACTTGTTGCTGACGCATTGTGACGGGTGATGGACCCGTGGCATAGCGTTGAGACGCGGATCTTGACGTGCTGTGACGTCTCGGTGAGTCGTGACGTACCTCGACATCACAAGAAACCGGAGGAATGTGCGGTGACGTGTGACGTGCCGGGGTGGATGGTGCGAGACGCGTCACGAGACACTGCCGCGATGAGGGGATCGTGTTGACGAAAGTGCATCCGTTACTGTTGGAGCGGTGGAGACATAGCTTTTAATAGAGACAAGACCTCGACTGCTCTCTGTCCTGAGGGGTATATGGTAGCTAGAGGAAAAGACAAGACAATGGTGGAAGAGGAATGGTCTTTTTGATAAGCGACAGTCGTAAGTGTCAGGAGATACCGGAAGATGGACCTCAGTGGTGTTAGCGTTAACGTTCCTCACCGGTAATGCATCCACGGGCCGCCCAGGGTCGAGAGCATGAGCTCGAATCCTGGTTGCAGCAGTTTGTCCGAAGTCAATCCAGCTGTTCATCCACCCTCTAGGGGCTGGTCGATAAAATGGGTACCTGGCTCAGGTTAGGGGTATACATATGTATATATAGCGTTAATGGGATGGCCTTGATTAGGGCCTTAGTTGCCCGCACCGTCTCAGCGAACAGGAAACGAAAAAGATGGCTCACAACCTTGTTTCCAAACCAGCTCCAAGACCTAGACAGGATGCAGATACAGAACAACCAGACACCAGAACATAAGATTAAGTAACCAACTCGTTAGAAAAGGACGCAGAAAAGTATTTTGGTAGGACAAGAGCAGCTGATGAATGGGACGCACTGAGTTATGAGAGGATGCATTTGGGCAGCACACACAAGTCTAAAAAGTTGTGACAATAGACAGAGTTCAAGAGATGGGGCCACAAGAGTGTACAATTCCCGTACATTGTAAGTGATTACATTTCGGTAATCACACACACACACACACCTCCGAGGTGTAGTGGTTAAACCGTCACGCATACACAAGCTGCCTGGGATTAAAACGGCATAGGTTCGATTCCTGGTCGCAGCAGCCAGTCCAAAGTCCACCCAGCTATTCACCCTCCCGTAAGGCGCTGGTCGTTAGAATGGGTTACCTGGCATAGACTCGGGCCTCTGTGTGTGCATACATAGGAGTTAAGACATGTTACATGTATACAATGATAAGAAGAGGGGATAACACGAGTGTAATCACACGCGCGCAATAGGAGAGAGCAGACGAGGGCCTGAATATGTTAGCTGCTTTTTGACATTAGCCAAGCAGTATTTTATGAGAATCCAGTGTTCATGTGTTTGTATCTTTGGTACAAGTTACAGGAAGACATTCTGACGTTGCGCACTTTGGTTTAGGTTCGAACTCATGCCCTCAAGTATTCAGCTCGGCTAAAAACTACACACAACCTTGATGTGTGACGTGCGACCGTTCCGTTCGTGGTACTTGGCCGTCCTCAATATTCGTCTCACAGACGCTGCAAAACACGTCCTCAACAGAATGCCGGAGCTGTTTATCGTTCACCTTTTGCGAGTCATTCTCATGCCGCCTTGCACAGAGACACTCCACCTACACACGACCCACCCACACATCCAGTGCAATATTACCATCAACTTTCAATAGCGCGGTCTTATTGAAGGATGGCACCAAGAACTGGGCTATGAGACTCTTGGCTTCACTATTTAACACACTAATGTAACACCATTCCTGCTAATTCTCTCCCACTTAATTACGTTCAAAATGGTTCCTAATGCAATGCATGACGTTCTTTTTACCAAGACTAAAATGTCATTTTCTAACTTTTCTGACGACATAAAACCAGTATCTTGGCTACTGTTGATCTACTGTAGCTGGAGTGGAGACATCCAAGCAGCACATGAGGAATGTTGGAGACCTTGGGAGAGCAAGTCCTCCCGAATTCATCTGGAACTAGACATGCATGTATACACTGTCAACCAGCTCAACACCAATGCTTCCCACACACGTGTTACACATGAGAACCTCCACGTCGTCCCTTATTACAGCTTTAAAGAGAGGTCACGTTCACCTGAGATCTTCACACGCATGCACTATATACAGAAAAACAAACAAACATACATACCTATACTTACGAGGTTTAGAGACGGAACAACATGAGCGTAAAGCTCTTTCCCCATAACACACAAATGGTAAACTAATTTTCACACCCAAAGGAGGAAAAAATGGTACATATATACAAGGTTAAAGAGGCGAGGCAACACGAGTGTAAAATCCTCTCCAAGTATGCAAAAATAGTATTCATACAAGCAAATACTTTCATACATAAAGACAGTTTAATGTAGAGTAAACTGTAGCCCTTAATTATTTTTTTTCTTAGAACCTATGAAAGCGGTTGGCTCCGTCCTCCACAGAACACCCAAAAGGAATTAATCTTTTTAACGGGAGTTAATGAAGGCTCATACGCTGAACCGCAAACTGTCTCAATGTTGAGACAGAGAAAACAAGATAGATATCGAGGCGGCTTTTTTTCAACCGTGGGTAAAGTAGCGAGTGGTGTTCCACAAGGTTTGGTCTTAATTCCTCTGGTTATTGTTACTCTATACAAATAAACAGTTCGTAGTCGTGGGATCATACCTAAATACGACGCGAATGTTGTCAAGCTTAAGAATGAAGTACGCAGACTCGTGAATATACCACACTGAAAGGAAAGCTGGACGCGCTCTAGCACAAGACAGATTGTATGGCTATTGATATTCATCCCAAATTAGTGTAGAGGGATGAAGGTGGAAACATCATCAAGGACCAGGACAAGCTGTGATTACCATCTTCCCAGAGATGCAAGTTCGGGAACCCATCTGTGAGCGACCTAGGCACAGGTACAGTACCTGAGCTATCAATAGACTACCATGCTAACAGGACGGTGATAGGAAAGGGAGACCCACATCAAAATTGCATCTTAAGTCCATAGATAATGCGTTGATAAGGCTACGCACGAAACACCTTGAAGCCGTGGTAGAACATTGCACCACTTGAGGGTCCACAAGGAGACGTTAGAAAGAGAGAGAGAGAGAGAGAGAGAGAGAGAGAGAGAGTCCAACGGCGTTCGGGAGAATTTATAAGTGGACACTGGGAATCTGAGTCACAGCAACTCGAGAACTTTCCCATATCAGGAGTCAGGTCAAAGAAGAGCAAATTGCGAACTCCCAAGTTCCTTTAATGGATTCAAAGAGGATGATACTGAGTAATTCTTTGAAACAGCAGCAAGAACTGTTTAGGTAAACGATAAAAAAAGAAACGCGATATATATATA
>JAYMFT010079965.1:0-14323 GCA_038088735.1 Panulirus argus | reverse complement strand
CCCTTCCCTAGGGACTTCCCTCCCCCCCCCCCTCCATACATCACCAACCCACACTAGGAACGTTTAATGCGTCATTAACCTTAAAACCTTTTTTAAAAGAAAATAGTTTAACGTTTAACTAACGCAAACGTTTCATTCTTCATCTACGAGAAACGCCTATAAACGTTTAATACATCGTACCATCCACATCAAACGTTTATTTTAAAAAAAAAATGTTTAACGCTCCACTGACACAAACGTTTAATTCTTCACCAATCACAGAAAGACGTCCTTGAACGTTTTTGCTGCTTCATCAAGGACAAAACGTCTGCCGTTACCCATGTCATTCCCCTACAGCACTGACCTGACACAAACGCCCTTCTTCCCTACAGAGTTCTACCACACACACACACACAGAGCTGTCACCTCCAACGGAACTAACTATAGCGAAGAACGTAATGAAATGTTCCACAAAAACTGGTCTTTCCTTCGTGCATTCTCATTTCTAACCACATCATTTGTTGTTCTACTTCCAGTTACCTTTATTTTCTTGTTGCACAGTCTGTTCTTCATTCCCCCGTACCCCTGAGCACTAAATCCACGGCCGTGGTGTCATTCTGCAGACGCCCCTCCTATAGCACTTCCATTCCAACATGTCCTTCTCTCAACGTCTCCACCTCCGTTTTCCTCCTTACTCCCTCATACTAGTCTGTACGTTCGCCACGGTAACGTGTGACGCCCTCTATGGCCAAAAAGTTCGCTATAAAGCAACGCGAATCGTAATCATCATTTGTCAACCACACGGTAGACGATCGGTAACTATTTGGACCGAGAAAAAGGAAAAACCTGAAGCCTCTCCTTTAGGTATGACCTAATGACGAAACGTTTTTCAATCATCTTGCATCGAGTTTCTTGACGTAGTCGATCGACCCTGGGGCAGGCTGCCAGACACATACACACACCCACCCCAGCGGGCCACGCACCGCGGAAATATTATTACCCCCCGCCCCCCCTCCACCCCTTTACGGGCCCCGGGGTAGGTCTCAGAGGCCACAGGGTAGATTCGAGTCGCGCGGGGGGTACCATGCGTTGGAGCCACGGGGTAGTGAGTGTGTGTGTGTGTGTGTGTGTGGAGTCACAGGGGGAAAGGGGATGGAGCCACGGGGGTAGCAACGTGGAGCCACAGGGTAGCGTAGAGCCACAGGAGCAGCTCCCCTTCAGACAAGCGAAGGCCACCTCCCCCCCCTAAACAGGATGCCAGGCTACCCCAGGCAACAACTACTAGCCCAGGACCCCATGATCAATCTCCTGCAACGCCACAAGCACTACCCCCAAGTCTTCACATGAGGTCGTTTCGCACGCTCTGATCCAGTGAAACTCACAACAACACACACCAATTCAAAACAAAATAATAACATTCAATCAACCATCTTATCAATCCAATTTAGAAATAAGAGATCCTGCAACTTCAAGGGTATCAATCAATCCCACAAAACGTTCAGTTCCTTCGGCCAATCCTCAAACAAATCCGTCCAAATCCCCCACGACTCCCCCAACACAACATCTGAGGAAAAAATATATCCGAAAAGCGTCACTACCACCACCACCACCTGCAGCAGCGGCAGCACCACACCGCGCACAAATCTCCTACACTGCACACAATCTCCATCACTCTCCAACAGTTCTAACCGATACTACGTATCTAGATAACACAATAATGTCCACCATTCCTACGAATCTATGTAATACACCAATGTCGACCACACACCCATATCTTGACCATTCTCGCCACTTCCACTTTAAACAAACTTCCAACAGACCTCCACAATATAATCTCTTCCTGTAAACCCATCAAAACCCCACCAATTCCTGAAATAACATTGCTCCTTCAAGGTAGGTATCTACCCCCCTCGTCCCAACCTCTAGACCTCAGCCAAATCCCACTTGACGAACCCCCTCGTGGTGGTGGTGGTGCGCGCACCCCCTCTCGCCCTCTCTCTCTCTCCCAAACCAACTTTTAGAACTCGACCACCCCAGCCATAAAGCGGTGGGATTTAACTCCACTAATCGCCAGGAAGGAACCAGGAAGCTCTGGGTTGCGTCGCAGAGGAAGGGGGGGGGGGAGGAGGAGGAGGAGAAGGCACGGGTTAAATCCTTCACCACCACTACCACCACCACCACCACCGCCACCACCACAGTCGCCTCTCTTAAAGGTACGCGACGAGAGGACCTAGCCCCGTCTGTCTGCCGGGGACACAGGAACACAAGAGGATGTGAGCCAGGAGGCATCCGCAAGCACCCCTTGGCCGCGTCGTTCTGGCGAACGAATATCCCGGCGAACAACCCACACCTTGACCAGCAGCTGGGCGGTACGACCCTTGGTCTATCACGCCCTTTCGACCTGACCCGTTACGGATCCAACCAAGGTCAGAAGCCAAGGCCCATCACGCCCAAGCGTCGTAAAACGTCGTGCTCAAGGGTGTCGCTCCGTCAAGCGCAAGACCTGTATACCGTCGTCGTAATCGGGTCCTGCCGACGTATACTTGGGCATCGTAAAGTCGTGCTCGAGGGTCGAACCGTCGTCCTCGAGATTCGTACTGAGGCACATTTGCAGGTCAATCGTCACCGAAATTGGTTAGTTCTGAAGGCCATAACCAGGACTATTTAACATGTATATCTCACGTCACCACCAAAGAAATACGTAGTAAGTAATTCATAAGTAACATGTAAGTAATAGTAAGTAATACGTAGATCTCAGCTTACCGAATTAAAGCTCTCATGGCGTCACATACTGAGTGTGACAGTCCGAAGGTTGGGGGAGCAGGCACCACGTCCCCCTCCCCCAGCACCCACACCTGGCCTGACTGGGGGGCTGGGGGGAAAAGGGGAGGAAGGAGGGAGGGAGCTACCACGTGCCCGTCCCACAGCACCCACTATTAGCCAAGCTGGGGGGTTGGGGAGGGGAGAGCCTAGCACGTCCCCCTCCCCTCCCCGTCCCTCTCCCAGCACCCTCACCTGGCTTGGCCGGAGGGTAGTCCTAGCCAGCACGTGCGCCTCCCCCACCCCTGGCCGAGGGCCAACCAGAACATCCTCCCCCCCCCCCACCACCACCTCGCCAGTACCCATACCTGGCCAGGCCGCTAGGGCCAGCCACCACGTGCCACACCTCCTCCCCCCCCCCTCCCATACCCAAGCACCCACACCTGGCCAAGCATGGGTCAATGACCGAGCCAGCTGCTGGGGAATCAATACATCAGCCTACCTCCTCCCCACCGCACTCCCTACCTCCTCCCTCCCCACATCCCCACCACACTCCCTACCTCCTCCCTCCCCACCATCCCCACCACACTCCCTACCTCCTCCCTCTCCACCACACTCCCTACCTCCTACCCACCACTATCCCTACCACAATCCCTCACTCCCCCACACTCCACCCTGACCTCTCTTGGCTCCTCGACGCCCACCACTAAAGCCCTAGGGCTCTGTCTCACGAGAAACAAATGTACAAATAAAATCAACTTTTTTTTTTTTTTTGCCGTTTCAGTCTTAAGCCCTTCACCCTCGCAAAACGCCCACTATAGTCAGAACTGATAACTCTTCCCGTTTCTACTTTCCTACGCAATTTCCACGGCAGTATATTCTGTCCATACCGCATGGCGTTCCTGTCGTCTGGTGAGCCGGAAGGAGCGGTGGGTGTGTGGGTAGGTGCCTTCTCTCCTTTACTCTCACGTCTCCAACGTAACATGACATGACACTACCGCTACTGTCCTCTAGTATTTGCCTCTCCCAAATACTTCCTCCCCCACACCTGACACCCCACACCACACCATATTCCTCCCCTCGCCCCACTTCTCACCCACACCCCACATTAAGCCATCTTCCTCCCCCACACTATTGCTGATCGAGTCATTCGTGCACTCATTCCTCACTACAGCGGTGATTAAATTAAACTTTACAAGTAGCGCTAACTTTATCAAAAGTTTCACCATCTTCCTCAATCAAACTTAGCTGAGCCAGGTGTACCTTCCAAGTTCCCCTGAACTTAACCAAGTTACAAAATCTTCCTCATTAATTCCGTCAACTAATTGGGTTAAACCACCCTAAGCACCAATAAACCTAATTATCATTTTAACAGACCCCGTCAACTAATTGTGTTAAACCATCCTCAGTCCCCCACTAAATTAAACCAAACCAAACTATCTTCCTCACCTGCGTTAAACCATCCTAACTTTCAGTAAACTATACTATCTCAAGATCCACTAAATAAACCAAATTAAACCAACTTCCTCACTAACCCCCGTCAACTAACCACGACAAACCATACATCTTCTGGTCTGAATTGAGGTGGTTACTTACAGCTTTTCAAAATTCGTCCGGGGAAACGACTGTATAAATTTGTAGTCTCTATACCGTCAACTTCACACTGTGGTTTCTAGGCTCTCCACTTCAGTTGGGGTCTCTAGCGGGGGTTCCTAGATCGCCCCCCCCCCCTTTTTTTCTTCCCCAGAACTGAATCGTGGTTTCTAAACCCGCCTCAACACCAGAATTTTGTCGTGGTCTGGATTCTAAACAGCCCACTTCAATCTGGTCTCTCTCTCTTGGTTTCTAAGTCCACTTCAACCTGGTCTCTGTCGCGGTCTCTAGACCGTACACTTCAATCGGGTCTCTGTCGTGGTTTCCTACCGTCCGCTTCGACCTGGTCTCTGTCGTGGTTTCTAGACCGCCCACTTCAATCGGGTCTCTGTCGTGGTTTCGAAGTCCACATCAACCGGGTCTCTAGACCGGCCACTTCAATCAAGTCTCCGTCGTGGCTTCAGAGTCCACTTCAACCTGGTCTCTGTCGTGGTCTCTAGACCGCCCACTTCAATCAAGTCTCCGTCGTGGTTTCTACCGTCCGCTTCAATCAGGTTTCTCCCTCGAGCCATCCCCACGACGAGTCGAGCTAGCTGTCGTCCGGGTAATTACCTTCTCGGGTAATATAATTCACGAGGTAATTAATTCTGAGACAATATGTTCCTTTCTTACGACTTCCTCACTGCACACCTATATTTAACCCAAGTGCCGACGGAAATAAACCAAGATGAGGACGGAAATAAACCGTGGGTGGAAATAAACCAGGGAAAGGGAATGAATAAACCAAACTGTGGATGGAAATAAAACAGACTTAAGACGGGAATAATTCAAACTGCAATAAACCAAACAGTGGATGGATATAAACCAGGCTTATGACGGATGTAAACCAAACTGTGGATGGCAATAAACCATGAACAAGATGTGGTCACCCCAAGAACACATGTTGGAAGTACTCCCCACATACTCACACAACACACTCTTTAATTCACTTATACATTACACTTATACATTACACTCATACTGTACGCACAATATGTACCGCAGTATACTCAAACAGCCAAACCACAGAGTACATGTACTCAATCTACGTAACTCTAGCTGTACAGAACGGGTACACCTCATCTCAAACACCCACACGATCCACTCCAAAGTTTTTGTTCCACCCCGACAAACACTCCACCTACGGTACAGCCACAACCAGTCCACCTTCCGCTGGTGGAGGCCAACAATCCACCCCGGGAACACGAGGTGGAGATGGCGAACGTCCACCCCCCATCAACAGGGTGGTGGAGGGAGACAGCCAAATGGTGCACACCCCAGCAACACGGGGTCGAGGTGGCCAATGTCCTACCCCAGAAACAGGGGGGGGGGGTTGGGGGCAGACCTCCCCAGCAACTGAAGGCGACCGCTCCTCCCACACCAGGGAAACAAAAACCTGTCCAGCTGGCAATAAATTCAGGTGGCACTCTTACCTGTGACTAAGCCATCTGCCGGACCACAATGCCTTTGATAAAGTTTATCAAAACTTTATCTTCTAGTTCTCTGGGCAACAAGAACCAGACCGGAACCTTGTGGTGTCGCAAATCCAGGCAAACAAAATTCCGGGGCTGGAAACCAGGCTAAGGCAAGATAAAGCAAGTTAAGATACTGTGTGACGAATCGGGGTGGAGTTTTTACCTCGCCTGATGAACAAAAATCTAAGTCTAAACGTATATTAAAAAAAAGTGTGAAGATGGTCTCACTACTACTCTTACTTCGGGATGTGATATGTGAAGGCGCGTTGAGACAGCCTGCGAGTCGGGAGGGACTGTGCTTTGGGACAAAGCCAGTGATGGTACACATCGAATATGGCCAATACGTCGAGTCCGGTAAGAACACCTCATCGGACCCGGTGGAAGGGGTGCGTGCAAGAGTGCGTTCCAGCGGTTGTGGGGTGCGTTGGGGCAAGGTGGGCGTCAGGAAGTACACACACACACACATATACAGGTGGGTGGGGTGGAGGGGGGAGGTGCTCGGGTTCAGAGGGTCGATACAGCGAGCCACCTACTCCACTCCACTTCACTCCACCTTACCCCCATCCACCCAAGCCACCACAACGTCATCCACCACAACCACGTCCACAAGCCACCAGGTGCACATTATCAACGCACGCGACATAACAACAAGCCCAACCCACTGTGGGCAGACAGACAGCCCCACACACACAACACCACCTCTCACCACGGAGGAAGGGACCTTAAAATGAATTCTGGTTGGGTCAAGTGTGCATGACGCTGTTGGTGGTGGCGGTGGTGGTGGTTGGGGATGGGGGGGGGGAGGGGAAGAGTTGTCAAGCCCGCATGACGATCCACGGAACCGTAAGTAACACTGAAACAGCGCAGGCGCGCACGTGGTTTCTAAGTGATCACATTACGACCATTCCGGCCAATCAAACGGTCCTCCCGGCGACACGCGCTTGTAGACGCAAACGCAAAACGCCTTTTGAACGGGCCGCCCCCTCCTTCGCCACCATCCCACACAGGCGTTCTAAATCACAGTGAACAAACTTGTATTCTATGAAAGTACTTCTACAAAATCCGGAAGAGCAACAGAGTGCGACATCTCAAGCCTGTTTTCTCCCGTAAACGAGACCCCCAAACAGGAATTTATCTTGTTCACAGCCGGACCAAGAACACAAGGCTCATTTCTATATATACATATCTGGCAATTAACCTAAGGATGTATACTGGCATACAATACCTTTCAATATACATATGGTTTAAGGGAGGGGAGGGGGGGGACATCATACATACGTCTCACTACACGTGGTCACTCTTTTGGGATAACATTCGTAGACTCAAAGGAAGTTGGTGAGCATGACCCTCTCTCTCTCTCACTCTCTCTCTCTCTCTCTCTCTCTCTCTCTCTCTTTGCTGGTCTGAGAACAGCTTGGCTTCAGCGGAAAGCCCCGCGCGCGGGCGCGGGCTAATCCCAGTCCCGCCTCCGCAGAACCTGAATAACTGGTCAGTTTCCAAAGTACGGGCAAAAGTCAGGAGGTGGTGGTGGAGTGGGGGGGGGAAGGGGGGTGGTGACCTTTGTAAAACTGGAGTCAGGCCTGAAAATTGACCAAAACCTGAAGCAGCAGCAGCAGCGGTGGATGGAGGGAGAGAGAGAGAGAAAGAGAGAGTTTCACAGGTAATAACTGCTCGTCTCACGAAATCAATTCTCGTCAAGACTTTGCCACGGTGGCGCTCTCGTGTTTTTTTTTTTTTTATGTTGAAGGCTCCAGTCACGGACAAAAGTGTGCTTTAAACACCCATTCTGACCTCTGACCTGACACTATAAGGGGCCAGTCGGGTCAGAGATCAAAGACATAATGTCCAAAGGTAACGTACCGTCCTGCTCTTGGGTAACGCACCGTCCTGCTCTTGGGTAACGTAACGTTCTGCTCTCCTAGGCTTACGATAGTGGTTCTTTAATCAGTAACTTCTCCCCCACGCGCGTCAGTAAAACTCACACTTGCTGCAACGCCGTCACAGCGTCACGCGTCAGTAAACCTCACACTTGCTGCAACGCCGTCACAGCGTCACACCGTCACGTCCTGCGTTTGTCTGTGTCCACCGGAGGTGTGACGAGCGTCACGGAAAAGATCGCAGGGCGCGTACTGCTTATGATTTTCGGTTTCCGTGCACCAATGACTGAAACGTGTTAAATCCAAGGGCCATCACAAATGTCTCCGTCAATGACTAATTCGGTCCGATTGTTCCATCCTGTCGGATGAATCTTCCATTCCTTCTGGTCGGTGTCCTGCACATCCCGTCAAAATCAATCTGCCACCCTTGTTAGACCATCAGTCGTCCATCGTGAGCCAACGATCGGAGCGAGCGACGGATCACCTTACCGAGCCTGACCTAATGTGAGTAATATCATCCTGGGGGGGGATCGCCAGTTGACCTGAGAGAGAGACAGAGTGAGGACAAGCATCCTTGGGAGGGGGGCGAGCGTGCGCGTCCTTCGCATCCTGCACACAGATTCTCCTGTCTGAGGTAAACGGAGGATGAGACTCCCTTCGGCCTAGCTTGATGGAAACTCAACACGTGAGAGCAGGTCCAGAGCACGTGGTGGGAGGCTACGTGTAAAGGGGCGAACTTCCGAATAACTTTTCAAACTTCATCTTTGTCCCAAGTCTGTGGTCGATGGAGCCAGTCGTCTCGCGCCATGTCTTTTCAAATCCTAACTTGATAAATCGGCCATAATCATCGGGGAACTTTAAGTTCGCGAGGAGGGGAGTATTTATGGTCAGCCAGAGGTTCGGTTAAGTTCAGCAAACATTATCTCATCCAGTCTAAAGACGATTTTCGTCTAGGATGTCGTTCTCTGTTCCACGTTAACTTAAAAGGTTGCATGGAGAACACTTGGGGTTTAGGCCACTTGAACTTCAGAACATCTGGAACAGAAAGACTGAAATTTGACAACGCTTGGAACACTTGAAAATCAAGACTAACTAGAGAGAAAACGTACTCTCTAAGTCAGGCTACGTATACTTATTTATCAATGCTTCAACCAACCTTCTACTCCAAGACCTCCCTTCATCTTGCCAAATACTTCTTTTCCTTAGAAAATACGAACCAAAGTTCAAAGTTTCTTTTAAATAATACAGACACACCAATTGCCTCATTCTATCCAAACCCCACACAGTTAGAAACAGTTAGGTTTTTGCTGTGTTCACGAGAAACCTTTTTAGATAAGTGTCCACCATAATTCTCGCCATCTGAGACACATCCACTCCCACAATGAAGGGCATTGTCAAATAGTTACATTACCAAGCGGAGTGTTGTTAAAAAAGAATCTAACGATTTCTCTTCCTCGATTTCTTCATTTAACATATCAGCACAGGCATTATTTCTAATACGAACTATAGCCATGGGGGAATATTTCCGTGACACATATGACTAACGCAAGAGATAATTAAGAAGGAACACTACCGTCATGGCACACACGTGACTAATGTGATAGATAATTAAGAATCAGAACCAGAGATAACTAATGACAGACTTACGATGATTTTGGAGTGCCGTTTGTAGGAACTGGGTGGGCTTTAGGGCGGACTATATATACTATGGATGACTGTGACGAGCCTCATAACATCTGAGGTGCCTCGGGGCCACGCCAAGCCAACAACACACACACACACTCACACACACACCTCCACCCCCTACCACATACGAAAATACTCGTCCGCGCCTTCAGCCGCTCAGTTTTTAAAAAAACCCACACCTCCCACGTTTAAATCCCCCGAAGGACATCATCGACAGACTTTATTTTCCTTCTTTTTTTTTCTTTAAACTCTCTCGAGACACAAAACGGTGCGGCAGAAAGCTTTAAGACTTCGGTGGAACTGGACACTCCTCCCCCTGCACCACAGGCGCTCGTCGACCGGGCTCGAGTGTCGAACCCCCCAAGCGAGAGACGAGAAAGAAAGAAAAAAAAAAATGTTTATATACATCAGAAACCTCTGCATCACACGGCCTTAATCTGGCCACAGGAGGGAGGGACGGGGGAAGTGAGTGTTTCCAGGTCTTTCTTTAATCTCTCTCTCTCTCTCTCTCTCTCTCTTTCTCTCTCTCTCTCTCTCTCTCTCTCTATCTATCTATCTATCTATCTATCTATCTATATATATATATATATATATCGCAGCTGTAGAATAGGTCGCTATGTACAAAATACCAAAACACAACCTGAGGTTCCACAGTACGTGATTCTGGTTCCTTCGCTATTCTCGAGATCAACAGGCAAGTTGGACACAAGGAAAGAAACCAGGAGTGAGACTTAAAAGTCGAATTTCAATGAGGGTGATAAATCAAAGCATTCTTCCTCTCTCTCTCTCTCTCTCTCTCTCTCTACGGTGAAATCATGAAGGATTTAGCTTTCCTCCTGCTCGAGCGTGGAGAGGGTTAAACTCTCTTTTAGTGTTTCAGAGTTAAACCCACCCTCCCTCTCTTCCTTCCTTCCTTCCCTCCTGACTAAACCTTTCCCTTCCTTTTCCAGTCTAATTGGAAATTGTGTGTGTGTGCATCTTTCATGCGACTGTGGCGAACCGTTTGGTATTTGCGGGGGACACGAGCCTTTCTCCTGCCGGGACAATGGGAGAATATCAATTAGCGAGATGACGGTAAATGAAAGACACGGAGACGTAGATCCATGTCCCCCCCCCACCCCCACCCCATGGCTCTACAGAACCCGTGGCAGGAAATATAGATCACAGGCGAGTCAACAGAAGAGACGAATTACTGCAAGAGCTGGACAGAGCGATGGAGATAACAGAGACCTATTGGTGGAGTCACTGGTTATCATTATTTACGTATGAATGAAGATAACCAGGTTGCTGCTCAGTTAGTCCCTCGCTACCTGTTTGCTACAGGCATCCATGTGTCTGTGTGTAAACATCACTGCTTTTCATAATTTTCATTCTTTTTGACATGATCAAAATAATGTTGACTTTCTTAGTAAAACCCTTTCAAAAAGCGTCACGTCAACGGTGAGAATCTTTCAGTCCTTTACTAGTAAGAAAGGAGCCTTTTTCTCATGTTGCTGTTACGCATATTTCAATGAAGTCCAGGATTCATATAGAGAAAATAACGACTTAAAAAAAAGTATCCAGCTTTCCTCTTCTTTACTGCACTTGACTTTACTTCGTGCATTTTATTTTTTCCTTTACGGAATTCATTGTCATTCTTTAAGAAAAACGGTTTTCGGTTCCTTATCAAATATCTTTTTGTTCTCTGAAAGTAGATTTTTTTCTTTTTACTCTCGTCTTTTCGTAAGAAGTTACTGTTTTGTCTTTATTCAACTATATTGCCTTTGAACGTCAGCAGCGTTATTTTCTTTATTATTCACGACCTGAGATGATGGATGCTGCACAATGGGTCATAAATCAGAACTTCTCAGCTTAAGCTTAGCGTTCTGTGACTCACTCTGCTCCGAAAACTTGACAAGAGGCTTTAGAGTTTATGAGTGACCCGAGTACCCTGTGAAGGCTTGACTTTCGAAAGCTTATCTGTACCGCATGAAGGAGGAGAGTCAGGATTGTTCCCTGTACCGTGTGGTAGCAAGTTTGGTCTGTGTCAGGTGGGGGAGAACGGTAGTGTTGAAGACACGTCGGGTAGGGAGAATTCTTTCACTCTCTCTCTCTCTCTCTCTCTCTCTCTCTCTCTCTCTCTCTCCAGTCTCCTCTTTATCGCCTCTTCATTCTAAACTGAGAAAACAAAGCAAAACACCCGTAACACAATTCCGGTGTTGAGAAATCTCTCTGGAGTAAACCTCCTGCCCTTTCTCGTGCCCCGGCGGGGATCAGGGGGCCGAGCCGCGCGCCCGGAAAATTAAAAGCTCTGCTTGAGGAACCGTCTTTTTCTTTTTTTTTATATAAAGGGTTTAAAGTTGGTCAGCGATGCGTCTGTCTTATTCTTATGCCAGGATTAGGATCCGCTCGGGCGGACGGGAATCTGGTAGCCTACACTCGATCTGGGCTTGAGTGAGGGTGACTCTTTCAAGGGGGAGGTTCTCCCGAGGGGTGGAGGACGACCTTAAGTCCTCCCGAGGAGTGGAGGATGACCTGAGGTACTCTCGAGGAGTGGAGGATGACCTGATAAGCATAAGGGTTACCGTGGCTCAGGGTCGAGATGCGCGAGACCTGAGAGGGTGTGAGACTAAGAAAAAGTCTCTCAGGTAATGAAGAATGTCTCTCATGTGGCTCGTGCTGAACACTTTGTCTCTGATGTGCTGAGTGCCGAGGATCTCTCTCTCTCTCTCTCTCTCTCTCTCTCTCTCTCTCTCTCTCTCTTTCTATGACGAGACAACTGAATATTTATCCAAGCGGCTCGCTGGCATTTAGAAATCTCTCCTGTGACCTTCCCATGGCCATAGAAACACGAACCTGCCGCCTCAGGAATGCTCCGTAGTCTTGAATATCATCACGGCAGGATTCTACCGAGAGAGGCGGACACTTCTGAGAAGATTCTCTCGCACACAATTAATATCTGAGGATAATTATGATATCAACCGAGCGCACTGTGGGTATTCCAAGTCAGTGAAAAGAAAAAGAGAACTCTCTCGTGAAAAGTTTAATAATATTGCGTCTGGAAACTTAATGAAAGAGATCTGGAGAAAATAACTCAACCTGGGGAAAGGAGAAAGAGTTTGTTCAATTAGACGCTGGTTTTGTAACCATGAAAAGATTTTACGAAGACACCGAGAGGCGATGGGGAGACCAGCAAGATGGGCATCTTTACCTCTGCTGTACCTGAAATCCTTATTTTTCTTCCCTCCTTCTTCTCTCTCTACATTCTCCAGGAGCATCATCATGGACCCCTCGTCCCTACAAGGGCACGGATCCTTAAGGTCTCCTTCCCCTACGGTCTCCTGGATTTTTCTGCGTCCTTCGGTTTACATCGAGACTTCCTGGAATACAGGTATGGTCATTAGTGCCTCCGCAGAGATTCCAGTGTTCTTTTGCACATCACCCGGAACCCCTCACATGTTCCAGTAACCCCTCGGCATCCACTACACCCAAATGTTCTGGTTGACCTTACACAGAGGTTCCAGGGAGCTCTCCCCCCTTTCTGCACATCAACTTCCAGTCCATCACTTGCCTCACGCCTTGATGGGTCCCGCGGGGGAGAGCACACACACCACTCATACTCTCCTCCACCTCTTCCATAAAACAAGAAGCGTTTATAGTGAGAGGTACAAAACCTCTCCCAGCGGAGGCGTTCCAGGCTCACACACAGATCTGCTTCCACAGACCCTTTTCCGTGAGGGAGAAGAGATGAAGACGATGATGATGATGAGGGCACTCGACGACGAGGGAGTTCCATGAGGCACTTCCAGCGCCTCGTAATCATTTTACTGTTCTGTTCGGTGTGGGAAGAGACCGTCTCCGCCTCAGGATCTACCCGGACTCCTGATTAGCGCGGACCACCGCCGGCTGGAGAGACAATAACAAAAGCAATTTGACCAAGTTCTGATGACCAGAAGGTAGAAAAAAAAGAAAAATAGCACAGTGGGTGTGGGACGCCTGACCCCGAGGCACTAAGCAAAGGTCTACAGCCGACCCCTGGCACAGATGCCACTGCCGGGGGTCCTCGGAAACAAATGAATAAACATCACTCACGACATTCTGGCCGCTTCCAGCTACGAATGCAAATAGTTTACTCCTTAAAAAAAAGCAAACGTTCCGGAGGTCTCTCTCCAAGACGGCCTCCTGTGATGAACGAGGACGTTCCTCCTCCAGAGGATGATTAATGAAGATTGCTTAATATGTCTCTGCTACTTATATAAGTGATGAACGAGGGTTCCTCGTACAACGTCCTCGCTCCGCTCATCGGCGGGTGATATATGGCGATAACTTGCACGTAAAAGAATGCCTGAAGGAGGCGGCTTCACGGCTCGTCTTTCGGATATTAATGAGTCCCATTTAAATCGTCTCTTCTTGTTGTGGGGTCGTGATGGTGTTCTCGCTGTTCTCGTTGGGAGTTAAATCTCTGTTAAGGTACTCGGTCTCGAGTTGTTGTTCTAGTTACTGCTGTTCCTGTTAATGCTGCTGTGACCTTACAAAGGTCACACTGCCCCATAACAACAGTTTTCCTCACAACGGTCAGATGGCAGTGGCCAGTAAATCAACAATGGCAATTTCCCGTTTTCTCTGGGGCGGCTGTTGAGACAAGCGGCCAAAACTTTGTAAAATGGATTTGCTGCCAGTCGGGGAATCCTGCACTCGTAGTAGGGGAGCTATGTGGAATCCTATCGTGGAGGGAGGGGGCCTGGGTATCCTTGAGGTATGTGGTGATAAGGCACGGGTGACCGCTGGGTACAGTTCAGTATTTTCTTACATACTAGTTAGAATCTGTCGTTTAACTTAACTGTCGTCCCTAACTGTAGCGTGTGATCTCTGTAGCGAGAGAGAGAGAGAGAGAGAGAGAGAGAGAGAGAGAGAAAGACTCACGTCAATAGGTCC